>PVHP010048018.1:0-12666 GCA_004024765.1 Zapus hudsonius | reverse complement strand
CCATGGATAGCCTAGTATTCAGCCAGGTTCTCCTGGCCATGCCTCTGGATAATCTCCCCCACCATGGCTCTCACAGTCTTTCCGCCCCCTCTTCCGCATAGTTCCCTGAGTCATGGTGGATGAGTATTAAGGCTGCTTTAAGGTTGTGAGCTTAGGGGTCTTTGTGTCGAAATCGTTGGTTTCTGTCTCACTGGCTTAACCTGTGTTGATTTAATGGCTGTGGCTGTGGGTCCCTTGTTCATCCCGTCATTCTCTGCGGGGTTCCATTCGGATCCTCCATGATATGACTGTGGAGGGTCCTCTCTTGCCAGAATCTCAGCTATTGGCCTACAGTCGGTTGGTAGGGTTAGATGGGCCCCAGCTCTCTTGCTGCATCCTGAAAAATACATAATTTCCATCGGAGAGTGAGATCAGTGTAGGTTAACAAATATACACAATTCTGGATTACCTAGATTCTATTTTTAGTAGTCTCCCAGTCACTCGCTCCCATAGTGCATCTTGTTTTGGGAGCCCAAAAGTACGGGATCCATTGCCTATCGCCCTGAATCCCTAGTTCCAGACAAGGGGTCCACCTCACTAAGTGGAAAATTGGCCGAATTTGAAAGCTGTTGATTGTCTCCCCCAGGCCCAGGCTCCTCCATTAACCAGAGCCAATTTTCTTACTAACTTCCATTGCCTCATGTTTATGGTCCCCTCATCCCAGCCAAACTCACTTTGAGCCTTCCCTATCCCAAATCTTCTGGGTTCTACAGGTGTCGTTGGGGTGGGGGTCATAAGATTGGAGCTCCCAGGTTAGGACTGGTGTCTTTATAAAATGATACAGAGAGGCTGGGGGGATGGATTGTGGGGTAACGTGATACCTGACTTTGAGTCCCCAGCGCTGAAAAGACAGGCATACAAGCATGCACCTGTAACTCCAGCACTGGCAGGGCAGAGACAGGAGGATCTTGCCACCTTGTGCATCTGGCTTTACATAGGTACTGGGGAATCGAACCCAGGTGCTTAGGCAAGAGCCTTAACTACTGAGCCATCTCTCCAGCCCTGTAGTGTCCATTTCTTGGCTGAGTACCTAATGCTCATGTTAAGCCTTAACTATTAAACGATGAACAGAAGTTGTAATCCAAGCTGGGATTGGGCGAATGTTCTCAGAACACTGAACAGTTAGTGCCATCTGGGTTTCCGTCTGACCAAATTCCAAGGATGAATTTAAAGACTGTATACTTGGGTTCTTGCATATTTTCCAGAAGCCTACAGAATATTCTAATAAAAGCTAATACTGTGAGGCTCTCCTTGTCCTTCCTCTAGGGCAGCCCCCATCCCATCCATCCAGCATGTACCCTGCTTTTTATCAGAAAGTCCCCAAATCTTCACGTGACCCTCCTCTGAGCTTTTGCACTAGACATCTAATTCATTTACTCCCAAGGCCCCTGGTGGAGTTTTTGTTCTGTCTGCCCCTGCTACTCAGCTCTGACAGGCCCACCTTCCCAAGATGTCACTTGGGTTCTGTGAACCTTCTGGATTTCTCAGGTGTAAGTCCAGATTAACCTCTCCAGTCCCTCTGCAGTATTCAGTCACTCTGCTTTCATCTTTCTTAAACGCTACTCAGCTGTCTTGCCAGGTCCCCTTCACTGCAGCGGCCTTCTCTTGGCTGCTCTGGAAGCACTCCCCATGCACTGTGATTTGGGGTCCTCATGCCCCTTCTGTGTTATTCCCAGGGTACTCAGTGGGTGACCTTCTGGGGAGCCCCTGTCTGTCATCTAACCTCTAACTTCATGTTCCAGACACGGCTTTATTTCAGATTCAACATGTTTGATGTGGGACTCATCCAGGGACCTGAGACGTTCTCTCATTGTAGATTCCATGTTGGTTTCCTGGTACCTTTAACTACAGAACATATTCTCTCCTGGCCCTGGAGACTAGAAGCCTGAGGTGTCAGTTGGCTCCTTGTAAGGTTGGGTGCTCTGAGGGTATCTGAGGGTATTGGAGTCTATGTCAGATGCCAAGCTGAGGGGCTGAGAGTGGCTAAGAGGAAGCACAGCTGCTCTCTATAACTGTGCAAAAGTCGCACGCCTTTAATCCTAGCACTCAGGACGCAGAGGTAGGAGGATCACCTGGGATGTACCAAAACCCTGTAAGGCAAGTGGACCCATGAATTTTTGTTTGATAATTTGAAAAAAACAACCCAAAGTGTGACTTACAGAGCATAGGTTAAGGCCCAATGCAATTGGGTGATCATGCTCTCTCTGACATACCTCAGCTCCCATGGAGCCCAAGACACCCAGTTTCTTGATCGCTGCACTCTGTGACCTTGCTTCTGCTTTCCTGGGACTCTGAGCCAGCCACTTCTTCATTGCTAGGACAAAATATCGGACCAGAAGCAGTTGATGGAAGGAAAGGGTTTATTTCTGGCATACAGTTTTGAAGGGAAGCTCCATCATGGAGGGGAGAGCATGGCAGGAGCTGATAGTTAGGCATCACATCTTCACAACAGCAAGGAGGAAGCAGAGCGAGCTGAGTGTGGCTGGCCTGCAGTGACACACCTCTCCAACAAGGCTCCACCCCCAGAAAGATCCTCAAAGTTCCCAAACAGAGCCACCAGCTGGGATTAAATAGCCTAAGTGTACAAATGGGGACGTTTTACATTCAAACCACCACAGTTACAATTTCTCCAAAGATGATACTGCCTTAGGAATAAAGTCCCCTTGCTGGACAAATCTCTCTTTCAGGCTCTCTCCAAGTCACTAGCCCATATGCTGATGGTTGCCTTGGGTCAGGAGGCAGGTCACAGGTCACAGGGCACACAGCATGGCAGTTTAAGCTTAAGCAAGAAGTGTGGGTACAGCAGCCTGCTGGGACCTGTACCCACATGTGGACAGCATAGTTGGCAGATGACTGTAACCCAGCAAGCCAGACATGTATTGGAAAATTCCTTTTAGCATTGGGGTTTGTACTTTTGTTATAGGAATTTTGGGGTCTCTCTGACACTATACCACTATCCACCAACACATCAATAATTTGGGTGTGTTCCCAGATCCCTGATTTAAGAATATGAATAATAAAATCCACTTACCAGAGGATAAGGTTCAGAAAGATTTTATTACAGGTTAAAATTTTAGGAGGGAGAAGATAAGGGGGGCTTAAGCCTAGAATGGACGAGGAGGAAGCAAGGTGGAGCTCAGGGAGACACGTGGGGTTTGAGAAGCCCAGAACACAAGAGAAGGCAGAGCTCTTGCCCAGAGAGGCACCTGCAGGCTCAGGTTGTGGGTTTTTATGAGCCTGGGGATGAGCCTGTCTACTCCTGGTGTCAGATGCTGCCTGCTTCCAAGATCTCTTCCCAGGAACCTTAATTCTCTAGGAAGGGCATGGAAGGACTCCCTAAGGGGCAGAGAGAAGGAAGAGCCAGCTCCTTCTGACGTTTCTGGCCTGTAGTAAAGTGTAATGACCTAGAATTTCTACAGGCCCAAGGACCATTCACTTTAGGGCCCTGTCACCCTTAAGCTGCCCAACTAATTTCTGTCTCCTGTCACTAGCTCACCTGTGACACAGTTGGAATGTAGACATGAGGACAGAGAGATAAATTTGGCTGCGATGTGTCTGAATAGGAGCCATTTTATCCATTTCACACTGGTCCTCCCCTCCTCCTCTATTTCCTCCTCACTCTTCTCCTCTTTTCCTTTGAGGTCTCCCTGTGTTGCCCAGGCTAGACTTGAATCCATGGATTCAGGAGACTCTTGCATCCCAGTGTCCTGGTAGTTGGGACTGTAGACATATATCACTATGCCTGACTTCTGGGTTTTGTCTTGTTTTGTTTTTTCAAGATAGGGTCTCACTCTAGGCTGATCTAAAACTCACTCTGTAGTCCCAGCCTGGCCTTGAACTCAAAGCTAGCTTCTTACCTCTGCCACCTCTTCTGTAATTGTCCCTGAGCATTGGAGGGTGTGACAGAAATGTCTCAGTCAGTGCTGAACACTCCACTGTCACTTCTTGGCACTTTGGCCAGTTTGAGTCACCCCAGTGGTCATCTGTCAGATTTTATATATATATATATATATATATATATATATATATATATATATATATATACATATATACATATATATGTATATATATGGTGGGGCATGGTGATACATGATATTATATTATATATTATATTATATTAATGAGAAAGAGAGAGAGAAAGAAAGAGGCAGATAGAGAGAGGGAATGCCAGGGCCTCTAGCCACTGCAAATGAATTCCAGACACAAGGGCCACCTTGTCCATCTGGCTTTACATGAGTACCAGGGAATTGAACTTGGGTCTTTCTTCTTTACAGAAAAATGCCTTAACCACTGAACCATCTCTCCAAGCCATCTGTCAGGTATTTTGATCATAGTCATGGAGTAAAATCTGATTACAGAGTATTATACACACTTTCAAACTGTAAACAGTTGGTATCACTTACAAGTCTAGTGGGCTAATTCCAGGAAGAGCTCCTCACTTCTTCACTGATCAAGCTTTATATTTTTTTTATAAATTATTTATTTATTTATTTATTTATTTTCAGCAGAGAGAGAAAGGAAGAGAGAGAGAGAGAAAGAAAGAGAGGTTGCACTAGGGCCTCCAGCTACTGCAACTGAACTCCAGATTCATGTGCCACTTTGTGCATCAGGCTTTATGTAAGTACTGGGGAATCGAACCCAGGTCTTCAGGCCTTGCAGGCAAGTGCTCTAACCACTTAGCACTCTCTCCACTCCCAAACTCCAGATTCTACTCCTAGATCCTTACGGCTCCATTGCCGTATCTCGTTTTCCTGATGCTGACCCCTTTGCCTCCCTTTTCGAAGGAATCCTGGGATCATATTGGGTTCATTCAGATAATCCAATGTCATCTCCCATCTCAAGACCCTTCACTTCATCACCCCTGAAAAGTCCCCTTTGTCATCAAGACAACACATGCACATGCTCTGGCAGTAAGGACATGAATGCTTTTGCTGGGTGTAGTCATATCCCAGAGGTGAGGCATTGGGGGAAAGCCTGGGATTAGGACTCTCTTGCAGTATCCACAATGGCCACTTGGGGCCTCTTGATCTTGGGCTCGTACAGTGTTCTTTTCACCTTGCTCACTTTACGGAAAATATTCACTCCTTCATTCTTTTGTTCATGACTGTCTTGTGTAACAGATGTGATGGGATGTTCCACATGGCTCTCCCTGTGCTCTTAGGGTTTTGGCAGAAGCTCTAAGAGAAGGATGGGACAGGTCCAAGTGTTCTGATGTCCCAATGTGGGGACTGGGCCATCCAAGCAGACTTGGAGAGGAGATGTCCAGAGTGGGAACAGCCCTTCACTATCCTCCCCAGACCACAGGCAAAGCTGGGATTAGTTAGGATTGCTTAGTTCGTTCAATCTGATCTAAGTAAAATACCACAAGTGATCAAAAGCCTATGGCTGGGGAGGTCATGAGCCCTGGGGGGGGGGGATACTCCAACTGTGTCTAGTTAAATGAATATATTATAGTCACCCAAACTGCCCTCAAAATGCTTATGTTTATGCCAATATGCTAACACTGCTCTCCCTTTTGGTTCGAGAAGCTCCTCTTTTCAGATGGTGGTGACCACTGGAGTGACTCAAAACTCACCATAGTGCTGAGAAGAAGTGACAGTGGGATGCTCAGAACTCAAATGAGCTAAGTCTATCCAAGGCTCAGAGCCATTTCAGAAGAGGTGATGGAAAGAATGTAAGAGCCCAAGAAGGGAGGAGTGCTTACAATGCTGTCTTCCAGACACAAAGTGCCGAAATGTGTGTCCTCACAGTGCCCAATGCCACCTACACGAGACCTGCATAATTGGAGGGAAATGATGACATCAGAGCAGAAGAGAGACTAGTTGGAAAGAAGAAGGGATTCAGTGGAGAGGGGATTATGAAGGGGGAAGTAGAGGGTGATAGGAGGGGAATGTAAGCCTGGTATAGTTTATAGATATGGAGGTTGTCAATAACCGAGCTTAAAAGTTACCACAAGTAGGCTCACTTAGAAATTTACTGCTGAGAGCTTGAAGCCCAACATCAAAGTTTTAGCATTTGAGAACAACTCTTGTTTACAGAGGGCAACTTCTTGACACACTGCACACAGTGTGGAAGGGTGAGAAGACAAGTAGAATACAGTCAAGACGGTAGCTCAGCTTCCTGGGTGATGCAGAGCCAGGGGAGAGTTTGAGCAGTGCTACACCTTTCTGAGGATGAACCTCTGGGAATCAAGTGGGGAACTGTTAGGTTATTGCAGGGTGGGCATGGCTGGACCTGGGTGGAAGTTTTAAGTGGGAAGGGAACTCTTCTTTCCTGTTTTGTTATAGGAAAGAGTTCCGATAGTTTTAAAAGATTTATTTGGCAAAGCAAAACAACCCAAAGAAAGATTAGCATTTGCTGTCCAAAATGGGGGAGAGAACCAGCATAGTGAGTTCTGCATTGTGGATTAAAAATTTTTTAAAAAATATTTATTTGAAAGCAGAGAGACAGACAGAAAGAATGGGTACAGAAGGGCCTCTAGACACTGCAAATGGACTCCAGATGCATGCATCTCCTTGTGCATCTGGCTTTATGAGGGTACTGGGGACTTGAACTCAGGTCCTTTTTCTTTGCAGGCAAGTGTCTTAGCTGCTGAGCCATCTCTACAGCCCCTAAAGGTTTTTTTTTGTTTATTTTCTTGTTCCAGGCTGAACTGGAACTCACTGTCACTCAGGCTGGCTTTGAACTCAAGAACTTTAACCACTGAGCCATCTCCCCAGCCCTGTGATTATTATCATTTTAAATATTTTACTTACTTATTTATTTATTTATTTATTTATTTATTTATTTATTTATTTATTTAGAGAATAGGCACTCCAGGACCTCCAGCCACTGCAAACAAACTCCAGATTCATGCATCACTTTATACATCTGGTGTTATGTGGGTACTGGGGAATAGAACTCAGGTCCTTAGGCTTTGCAGGCAGGTGCCTTAGCTGCTGAGCCGTCTCTCCAGCCCCTTTTATTATTATTATTTTTTAATTGAGGCTTTATCAAATAACTAGGGTTTTCAGGCTATACAGACAGGAAGAAGGTTGTGACTCCCTTCTCCCAGCTCCATCCCTCATGTTCAATTTTTATCTCATGGCAGTGGGTGTAAATGAAGGAACCCTGTGGATATGCTGAGTAGAGCCAGCCAAGCCTGGTGATATAGCCCTTTGGGTGATAGAGGTCAAGGATGATGTCAAGAACTTTACCCTGAGCACCTCAAGAAAGTTACTGAGTCTGGGAGGAATGCAGAGGGAAACTAGAATTATCAGCACCAGCGTTTTGAGCAGGTTAGGTTTGTGATCCTTATTAGTCATGTCTGAGACAGGTTAAACAGGGCAGGAGTGCAGGTCATGGTTAGAGCTGCAAATTGAAATGTGCTAAGTCATCAGAACTGAGCAGGTATTTAAATCCAGAGGATAGACAGATGCAAGCCCTGGAGGTGGGGGCAGTGAGGGAGGTGAGGGGAAGTCCAAGGACTGAGCCCTGGATGTCACAGCATTGAAAAGGCCAGGAACTGAGAAAGAACCCGTGAGTGATGGAGCAGAAAGGCAGGGAAAAAGTCAGGTTATATAATGGTCAACAAAGAAGAAAGGGCTTCCAGAAGGAGAGAATGGCCTATGTGTCCAAATGTTGGTCAAATAAAATGAAGACCAAGCCGGGCGTGGTGGCACACACCTTTAAGTCCCAGCACTCAGGAGTCAGAAGTAGGAGGATCACCATGAGCTCGAGGCCACCCTGAGACTACATAGTGAATCCCACCCAGGTCAGCCTGGGCTAGAGCGAGACCCTACCTCAAAAAACCTAATTAAAAATAAAGAAGACCAAATGCCTTAAAATATGGCACTGTGGAGATCAACAGTGACCTGAGTGAGATCCAAGCTGTGGAGCAGAGGAGATTGGACAGAGGTGTGGCTACATCATTCAAGAGGCAAAGCTGGAAGGAGGGATGAGGGTCCAGGACCTTGGAGGGTATAATAAGGTTTCTTGGTCTGGGGGAGTTTTTCTGCTTGCCTCTTGCTTTATAGTTTGGGATAGCTTCTCACTTTAATTACATGTATAATTTTCCTCTGTTTGAAGACCACGTGGATTTTCCTTACACTCCAGATCGACCACATGGGTGCCTGGTCTAACTCTGGGCTGCTACTGTGTGGTTTCTTTAACCTTGGGGTAACCATGAGTGTAACCCTCTCCATTACTCATTCTTCCTCTGAATTTCTTGAAGTTCTTGCTTCCCCCTGTTTGGGGCTTTACCTCAGTCTTCTCTCATAAGCCTCAGTTGAACTCACCTCCATGTGCTTGTGGCTCTACTCAAGTCTTTTCCCCCAAATTACAGCTTTTTAAAATAAACCCCATAATTTGTGACTTCTCCCTAGATAAACTTGATAATTCATAATTTATCCTTCTTGGGTCTGTCTTTATTAATTCTTTACTAAAGTCAGGACAGAGCCCATGAATTTGGGGGACCTCTTTTCCCCCCAAATCCTAAATCAATAGGGATCAACACCATGCCTGAGCCCACATTCTATATTGCAAATGCCTAGCTTTCAAAAAATAAAAGATGAAAAACATGGAAAGAAAGAGTAAACTATGGCCCATACAGAGGGGGAAAAAAGGAACAGAAAGGTGGAAAAAGCTACAGTTGTATGCAGCTCTATGGGAGAGAGAAGTCAGCAATGGTGGTGAACAGCAGTGGACCTTGCAAGCCTTAAGATTGGCCAACCAGGCCAAATGTACCAACTGGTGCAATAGTGGCACGTCTAATGTGGGGGAAACCAACTGCTCTCTAATTGGACTGGAGGCCTGCTTCATGGGAGGGAATACATGCCTGGTACTGAAGACCTCATCAAAAACGTATGGTGGGGGAGGTCATGAGACCTAGGGGAGTAACACCTGCTGTTGTCTGGCTATATGCATACTGCCTTATAGGCACTTTTTTGTTAATGAGCATATCCATATAATAAGGCTACTCTCACTCTTGTCTAGAAAAGCTTCTCTTTTCAGATGCTGGTGACCACTGAGATGACTCAAAAGACACCATAGTGCTGAGAAGAAATGACAGTGGAGTGTTCAGCACTGGGACATCTCTATCACACTTCCCAAGGCTCAGGGTCTATTTTGGAAGAGGTGGCGGAAAGATTATAAGAGTCAAAGGAAGGGTAAGACTGCTTACAATGCAAACTTCCAGACACAGAATGGCCTTGATATTCATGACCTCACAGTGCCTTATAATACTTACACAAAATGGGAGGAAAAGATGATGACACCGAAGCAAAATAGACTAATTGAGAGGGCGAAGATTATGGAAGCTATCAATGAAAAGGTTTTTAAAAAGCAATAGAAATATGTGAAGGCTAGATGTTAGTATTATTAGCCAGAGGCTGTACAAAACTGCTGTAAATATGTTCACAGAACTCAAGAGAACCATGTCTAAAGAATTAAAGGAAAGTACGAGAATATCTCATCAGATAGAATAAATGAATTCACAATTTCTAAAAAGATTCAAATGGAAAGTGAGCATAAGTTAGATTAAAATTTCACTGCAAAGAATTTCATAGTAGTGAATATGAAATGGAAGAAGAAAGTATCGAGGAACTTGAATATAGGCCACTGAGATTATCCAGTCTGAAGAAAAGAACCTTAATTAAAGAAGAATTAAAGATGAAAAAAAAAGACCCTCTCACACCATTAGAATCCCAACAATCCCATCAACCTATGTGTAATGTGAGGACCAGAAGAAGCCAGAAAAAAAGGTCCAAAAGAAATATTTGAAGAAATAATATCTGGATATTTCTCACACCTGATAACAAAGCTAAATATACATTCCAAGAAATTCAACAAACTCTATTGGACAAACTCATAGCAATTTGTCATCCTCAGTAAGCTAACTTCTTTCCAGAAACTGTGAAAGACAGAAGGATTGTTAGTAGTGGTGGAAGCTGGGCAGGTCTCAGAGATGGAAACAACTGATTGACTTCTACCTAGTGCTACCAAGTTGTCACCATCAGAGAAAGAATTCAGAGAGGAGAGAAAGGAAGGAATCTGGGGGAAGTAATTATGGAGAGAAAGTGCACACTAAAGGGGTGAGTGGGGGCTTCTTAAGAAAGAGTGTGCCATCAAGAATTTTGTTTAGCAGCCGGGCGTGGTGGTGCACGCCTTTAATCCCAGCACTCAGGAGGCAGAGGTAGGAGGAGTTCAAGGCCACCCTGAGACTACAGAGTGAATTCCAGGTCAGCCTGGACTAGAGTTAGACCCTACCTTGAAAAGCCAAAAAAAAAAAAAAAAAAAAAAGAATTTTGTTTAGCATCTTGGGCAAGATTTAATGGGTTATTCACGAGTCAAGCTGAGGGAGGAGTTCCAGGAAGGAATCTGAATTTTTTCTGGAACAGGGTTTACTTATTTCTGCCTCACTGGGATGTTGGCTGTGTCATGATGTCAGATGTATGATGAGCATGGCCAGTGTTTCAAGATATGGAAATGCCACTATGTTGTCTAAAAACTAAAGGGGAAGCAGACCTTGCCCCATCACCCTCCTCGGTGCAGATGTGCTGTCTGAGGTTGTCCTGAGTCAAGATGGGAGGAGATTTGTCAATGATATCTGGAGTTCCAATGTTCAATAAGATCAGACCTTTTACTATCTGAAAAAAGGGACTATTGTTTAGCAATGAAAGTGACTGAGCTCTGAGCACAGCCAAAAGCATCAGCAGCCAGAGAGTCATGAGAACTCTGGATGTTATGAGGAAAAGCAATTGACTTTCTCATCACACCCTAACCAGCCAGCTAATGCAGTGCCCATGGGGCATCCACCCTGGAGGCCGGGAACCTGCTCCCATCCTGGTCCCCTTCACATCTGCCACACTCTTGCCAGCGGGGTAGGGAAAGTCTCAGCTCAAAGCAAGTAGATCAACACTGTCCCTGCCCACTGGGACTTACGACCCTGACAGCACTGATGAGGGGCTTGTGGAAACTAAGCAGGTCTTCCCTGTTAGAACTGGAACCTGGTAGGAAAAAAGGATGCATGCACTTGGCAGCAGGGTAAATGAACAAAGAGAAAAGTGACATGAAAGAACGGAAATAACTTGGCAGAGAGGCTGGAAAGGAAGACACAGTGTGCTGGAAGAAGCCATGTAGTGAGGACATTAAAGGAATAGGTGCGGAGTTAATTGGTTTACACCGATGAAAGACACGCGTTAAAATTTTATTTTATTTTTTCTAGCGCTATTTGCTTGCCTTGACTGGCATTAGACGATTTTCTTCCACTAATCCTGTACCTTAGCAAGCATGCAAAAGAAAGTTTCCTAATCATGTGTGTGTGTGTGTGTGTGTGATATGTATAAAGAGAAAAGGTTAATTTGGCTTACAGTTCTGGAGGCTTCATCCGCGATGAGCTTGTCCCTTGTCCATCAGTTTGGGGCCTCTGATGGCACGCTGCAGAGGAAGCACTTGGGGAAGTAAAAACTAGTTACTTCATGACCTGAAGCAAAAGAGAGAAAGGCCAGGGCCTCACAATCCCCTTTGAGGATATCCCTTTCCCCACTGGCTTAAGATGGCCATGAGATCCCACTTCTTTTTCTTTTTTAATTTTTATTTATGAGGAAGACAGAGAGAGATGGGGGTGGGGAAAGGGAGGGAGGGAGGGAGGGAGGGAGGGAGGGAGGGAGAGAGAGAGAGAGAGAGAGAGAGAGAGAGAGAGAGAGAGAGAGAGAGAGAGAGAGAGAGAGAAACTAACTTCAGACACATGTGCTACTTTGTGTATCTGGCTTTAGATGGTACTTGGGAATCAAGCCCAGGAAGTTAGGTTTTGCAGGCAAGCACCTTTAACTGCTGAGCCATTTCCCCAACCCATGCCCCACTTCTTAAAGGTCCCATCACCTTTGTTGCACTAAATCAGGACTAAGTCTTTAACATACTTTAGATCTTAAGTGTTTGGGAGAACACTTAAGATTTAAAGTATAGAGCCGAGGAGATGGCTCTGCAGTTCAAGGTGCTTGCTTGCAAAGCCTGTTGGTCTGAGTTTGATTCCTCAGCACCCATGTAAAGCCAGATGCACAAAGTGGTGGTCACATGCCTCTGGAGTTCATTTGCAGTGTCAAGAGGCCCTGGTGTTCCCATGTTCTCTCTCTTTTCTTCTCTCTCAAATAAATGTTTTTAAAAAGATCTAATCTGTTACTTTGTTTCAATGCAAAACACAGTCTTACTTCCTTACTTCCTAAAGAGAATAAGCAATAGTTTATTCTGAGCCAAATATGAGTGATCATGGCCCAGGAAGACAAAGTCAGGTTGCCCTGAGTGACATATTACACTGTAGAAGTGATTACATGAACTTTTATAGTCACAGAACAAAAGAAAGTTATAAATCAGTGCATTTATCAAAGGCATTGGTGGGGTAACAGGTGGAGAGGACACAGCCAAGTGGGATGTCTCTGCTACAAGGCTCACATGCTATCTGAATACAACCTTAGCTTTTGGGTTGCTGGTAGCTAGAGGTATGTTAATAACTTCTTTACCACATTCCAAAGGTTTCACCTGATAGTCAGAAGGATGTTAGGTCATATACAGAGATTGATCATCAATGCCTATTGTGGGGATTCAAGGTAGCTCAAGACCATTTTACCTCTCGGTCTAGAATATTCCAGCTCC
>PVHP010048017.1:0-12794 GCA_004024765.1 Zapus hudsonius | reverse complement strand
TGCACATATATTCCGCTTTCAGAATAGTTTTGCAAATTTTACACAGACAAAAAAGGGTGGGAGCTTTTTAATAAAGAATTTGCATTTATAAATGATCTGTACTAGAATATAATAAACCTCCAGTTATAGACAATTACTACCCGCGTTGTACAACAGATACCTTCTATTTTAGTTGCTAATAAAGGGCTACACAACTCAAAAAAAAAAAAGAAAGAAAGTCAAACCAAGAAATGAAAATAGAATTCAATAAACAGATGGAGATGCTGAAGAAATACAAAACTGAAATAAATCATTTAAAAGGCTCCCAAGAAAGGCTCACGAACAGAACAGATCATGTGGAGGACAGTCATGGCTGGAGGACAAGACAGTGGAATAGACTGTAAGGCAAAAATCACTGGCAAGTTCAAAAACAAGTACAACAGAACAAGGAGGGGAATGTGTGATACCTTAAAAGACCAACATGGAAATCACAGGCATACAAGAATGATCATTCTTGATTCCTGTCTGCCAAGTGGAGCCTAAACAAATGTGGTATTTGCACAGCCATCTACAGTATAGCAGCTGCCAGAGCTGGAATCAATCAGGGCATGCGTTCGAGCCCAGCCCCTTCCAGCTGCACCCAGGTGGCCTGGCTCACAAGGCTATCAGTGAGGTTTTCACCCCCTTTCCCACCCTGGTAGGTAGCTAGGTTGCTTCCGGGGTGGGAAAGGATATTTTTGTCTTCTCCTAGTCCCATCCATATTCTTTACATGGACTCTTCCCCTTAGACCCATGAAGTTTACAAGAGCCCTTAGACCACGTGGGTGCATCTATTCCCCTTCCTTGGTCCATAGACTCTTTCCCACTCCTGACTTCTGAATAAATATAATAATCTAATAATTATCCTTCTCAAGTCTTGTTTTATTTTAATTCTTTAAGTAAAACAGACAAGGGCTCAGGTTTGGGGTTTGCATTTGAATCCCTAACACCCCACCTCCAGACTAGAGAAAAAATTATCTAAGTCACATTATAGTTAAAACACTAAGCACAGAAAATAAATACTAAAAGCTGTAAGCAAAAACCAATACTTAACAAAAATAAGCCCATCAGAATTATCTCTGATTTTTCAACAGCAACTGTAAAAGCCAGAAGGACTTGGAAGGAGTATTTCAAATTTTGATAGGCCTCAGATGCCAACCCAGAAAAATTATTCTTCATAACGGAAGGTGAAAGGAAAACTTTCTGTGATAAAAGTAGGCTCTATGAACAGATGAGTGCTAAACCAGCCCTGAGAGAATAATGGATGGAATGCTTCACACTGAAAAGAGCAAACATACTCTAGAGGCTATAGGAGGAAAAAAATCAAACTAGAACATAAAGCTGGGTGTGATGGTGTTAATCCCAGCACTCAGGAAGCAGAGGTAGAAGGATCCCTGTGACTGTGAGTTCAAGGCCAGCCTGAGAGATTACACAGTGAATTCCAGGTCAGCCTGAGCTGACCCTATCTTGGGGGAAAAAAAAAAAGAAAAGAAAAGCCTAGAACAGTTGAAAGTGCCTTTAATACCAACACTTGGGAGGCAAAGGTAGGAGGATTGCCGTGAGTTCAAGGCCAGCCTGAGACTACAGAGTGAATTCCAGGTCAGCCTGGGCTAGAGTGAGACCCTACCTTGAAAAACCAAATAATAATAATAATAATAAAAGAAAAATTTAAAACGTCTCTAAGAATGGGAACCCTAAAGGCCTCCAGTTTGCTGTGTGCCCACTTCCCCTTAACTCCTTGCTTTCATTCTTTCTCCCAGCATTCTCTTCCTGCGCTGTCTTCCTACACTCCACCAATGCACTTTCAGGGTCCCCTGGAGGAGTTTGCCAACTGCCACACCCAAGACCTCACTAAACTTGAAGAAGCCAGATTGGTCTCGGCCCCAATTCCCTAAGGGGACTTAAGGTTACTTCTTCAAAGGGGAAACCGAGGCAATTTCGGGTTACTGGGCCCCAAAAGTCAAAAGCAGGCATGTCTTTGGGCCTGCGCAGTCTCCACTATTCTAGAGAAGAATCTCCCTTCTCCTTATCCCTTGCCTAAAGGAGTTCCCTAGATCCGTTCTTCCATAAACCTGAGCCCCTCTCTGGGAAGGAGCATTCCTTTAAGGCTTAAATCTGATCTTGACATTGTGGTTGGTTAAACTCAACCCCGAAACTGGGTTAGCTCAGCCCCCATTCAGAATCGATAAATTATCCTGATTTGGTTCACAGGGTGGGCTTTACCCCTCTTACCGCCCTCTGTACTTTTTCTCTTTCTTTCTCTTAATCTAATAGTCTCTCTAAACCAAAATAAATAAAACCCTGGAAGACATAAAAGCAAATGAAAGATCAATAAAACACCAAAATCTACAGTCTTCAACATGACGGGGTTAATTCACACCTCTGAACTGTGTAGCTCTCAACAATGGAATCAACTCCCCAGTCAAGACACAGGTTAGGTTTGGAGAGAAGGCTTGGCGGTTAAGGCACTTGCCTAGAAAGCTGAGCACCCCAGGTTGGATTCCCCAGTACCCATGTAAAGCCTGATGCACCAAGTGGTGAAAGCATCTGGAGTTAATATAAATGGTGTGCCCATTTATGTTAGGTCCAGATTCAAAAGCCAGAGAGACTTCGCCCATAATTCATAACAAAAGGTTGGGATGATAGGTCGAGATTCAGGGAACACCCCGTCCCCTCCACCAGCCAGCCTCAGGAGAAGTTTCACCGAGACAGGAACAGGAGGTAACAACCCCACACACACCTGCTGTGTCTCTGGCGAGAGGCACTGCCCTTCCTGATGCTGAGAACTAACTACTGACCACCTCAGCTCTCCCCCCTAAGTTGGACATTAACCTTAAAAGTGAGTTCCAGCCAGCCTGAGCTAGAGCAAAACCATACCTCAAAAACAAAACAAAACAAAACAAAAAAAAAAACACCTTCAAACTCAGCTTTAAATCACCAATTTCTTCCCCTAGTTCAATAATATAAACTATTGAAGATATTACTGTTTATTATTATTATAGACTGATTAGACTATCTTCCAATGATTAATGTCTGTGTAAATACCTGGTAAGAGGCAACTAGATAGCAATGATCACTGATAAGCAAAGCATTTTATTAAATCAAAGGTGATATAATTGAGAAATAGGAGAGAAGCCTACCTTCAGGCAGTACCTCAGAAGTGGGTAAATTATACTGGTAGTCCTTAATGAGACTTGTCTCTGACCTGATTTCCATAAAACACTGACAAATCATCCCAGGCTCCTCAATACCCAAAGCAGGCTACTCTGCATATAATTTATGTTGATTACCAGATTCAATCTTATGAGATCCCTGACTTTGACATAATGGGAAGGGGGGGCTTTGTGGGACTAGAATGACACCTTTACAGTCCATGACACAGTCCTCTGTAGCTTACAATGCAGTCAGATAAGAGCTTATGAAAAGTTCCTTCATCTAGTTTTTCTATCATTTGATTACCAAACCATATACTATGATAGCTTACCCAATCATATATAAACCTGAAACCCAGAGACAACAGATCATCAAAATCTCTGATTTCAAAATCCTAAACCTAAGCTAGAACTCAGGAGGTGAAGGCAGGAAGATCAGGAGTTCAAAGCCAGCCTGAAAACAAAAAAACAAGCCATGTCTTTAATCCCAGCACAGGGGAGACAGAGGGAGGAGGATCACTATGAGTTCGAGGACAGCCTAGGACTACAGAGTGAATTCCAGGTCAGCCTGGGCTAGAGTGAGACCCTACCTCAGAAAAACAGACAAACCAAAAAAGCAAGAAAAATCCAGGTATAGGGATGAGGAGTATAATTCAGTGTAGAGCAGTACATTCCAAGACTCTCAGAGAAATTCCTAAAATCATAGTCACGTCTGACAGAAGATTCTTCCTTGAAGCTTAACAGATATAATACCACTGACTATACTTTCATCTGTCAATTCCTTTCATGATTTCTTATTGCTTGATATTCTCTCTCTTTTTTCCTCGAAGCTTTATCCATAAGCTGAGTGTAGGTAGCTTCAAAAGAATAGTCAGATTGTCTGTATCACTCCTCTGATATTTATAATACTGGGTTTTTATAATGAGGGAATCTCAGTTTACTTGAAGAATTAGCTAGAAAACAACTTTTAGTGTTATACCACATAGATCATAAGCAGATCTACCAGTGTTTGGTTAGTCACAGACACAAATCTGTAGTGAATAAGATAAATCATCTCTCTCTCTCTCTAATAAATAATTTATTTTTCATGAAGTTTATGAGGCAATATATATGTCAAACTCAACTAATCTTATTATTTTTTAATCTTTATTTATTTATAGTGAAAAAGCATGGGCATGCCAAGGGCCTCCTGCCATGCATGCACCTGGGAACTGAATCCAGGCCATCAGGCTTTGCAAGCAAGTGCCTTTAACCGCTGAACCATTTCCCCAGCCCAAAATATCCGTGCTGGCCCATATGGAGATAAAACTCATGACCTTGGAGTTATTGGCACCATGTTCTATCCAACTGAGCTTACCGGCCATATTTTATTTGTTTATGAAAGAGAATATGAATGGGCGTGCCAAGGCCTCTTATGGTTGTAAACCAACTCCAGATACATACACCATGTTGTGCATCTGGCTTTATGTGGGCACTGGGCAATCAAACCTGGGCCTGAAGGCATTGTAAGTAAGTGCCTTTAATTACTGAGCTATCACCCTAGCCCTCAATCAAACAGCTTTGATTTAAGCACTCCAAACATACACATGTCAAATATCACCAAATACGATTTTACTTGTCAACTAAAGAAAAGACAAAGATTTACTAAATATTCTCCCCACTTCCTTTGGCTACTTTATGATCCTGAGTATTCTCAAGCTGAATTCTGCCTATCCTTCTAAACTCATGTAAATAGACCTCATCTGTCATCTCTTTCCCCCAAGGCAAAGATGCAATCACAGCTCTCTCTAAAACAAACCACATATGATCTGTCTTCACTAAGTTTCCTTTCATATTGGTTAGACTACATAAACTAGAGGCTAGTTCCTTAAGATCATATTGCAAGGACTTAGGGGAAGGGGATTGCCTATCATCCCAGCACACAGGAGGCTGATACAGGAAGTTCTCAAATTCAGTGTTCATACCTCAACACAGTGAGACCATCACAGCAAAACAAGGGCTGGAGACAGAGCTCAGTGGTAGAGTACTTGCCTAGTACGTCAAAGGCACCACAATGCCTCATGACACTGTATTCATCCACCTTCCTTTGTGTGAATACACTACCTGATGTTTACACAAGGATGAAGATCACCTAATAACGCATTTTTCAGAACTTCTTTCCATCCTTTAACAATGCATGACTACACACTGTCAATTATCTTCATGCTTGTTGAATCTTTCAAAAAAACCTGTAAGGGCCGAGCGTGGTGGTGCACGCCTTTAATCCCAGCACTCAGGGAGGCAGAGGTAGGAGGATCACCATGAGTTCAAGGCCACCTTGAGACTACCAGGTCAGCCTGGGCTAGAGTGAGACCCTACCTCAAAAAAACAAAACAAAAAAACCTGTAAGGTCCTTAAGAACAAGAATCACATATCTTTTCCTATCACCTCTAGGACATGCAGCCGAGAACTTCACACGCATGTAAGTAACATGCAGACACAGTCAAGTGTTTTAGGCCTCACTTTACAAGTCAGGTGTGACATATAATAAATCAGATTTAAAAGATCTACAGTTACTCCACACATCTAACTAAGGCTTAGAAAATCACCTAAAAGGCTTTCAAATTACCCCTTTGAGTTGATAAAAAGACTAAGTGAGACTTAGACTGTCCCGTCACTCTAAAAGGCAAATTTGTGACAACTTTGACAAAATATCATGTTCAATAACCTACCACGAGTCACACACACACTCCTCTCAGGTGCTAAGAGTTCTTTCTGGAGGCTCTGTCATCAGCTTGGGGGTAGGAGGGTGGGGGAGGGGTGACTGTTCTTCCCCAAAATGAAATATGGCAGAAAGAACATCAGCATGCAGCAAAATCAACAAACGAACCAGAGGGCATTATATGCAGCTGGAGATGAAGTTGGAATGTTGGGACCCAGCCTGGCTGAATGTCTGTGAGCTAAGTTTTAGAATATACTGCTGAGGTGACTTACACCTTTTGGTCCGAGCTAGAGCATGATCACTCATGCCTTTTGATCCTAGCACACCTGAGCCCCCAGGAGGCAGGGGGGATGGCTAACAGCCCTAATCCTGTTTGTAAGTGCCAATAAGCCTTGTTCCTGCTTCCCGAGCTCCCTTGTGAAAGAGATAAGACAATACAATGCATCCTTGGGTTATATATATGATGGATATTGGAATGAGATTTCGAGATTTGCCTGTGAGTCTCCAGCTGGCCAGAGAGACAGGCTCGCTTGCAGGGGGCCAGGGGTACGTGACTCAAAACCCAACATTGGAACAGGAACGGAAATGCAGTAAGTGCTATTAAACACTCTAGGTGATCGTCTGTGTTTCGAAGAAATAAAATCTATAGACACACCCTTGAGTAAGCCTGTTCCCAGAGTGGATACGACACCACAAATGTGAAAAAAGGGTGAATAAATGTTCGGTAGCCGCTATTTTAAGAAGGAACCCAACACGTGTAAGGAAAAGAACGGCTCTAATTCTGCAAGGACAACTTGGTGAGGGGTAGGGTCGACATTCGCCTAGGTGCCTCTCTCCACCGTAGCCATCATGCAACCCTGACCAGCTTCTGGGTGGAGGGCGGGCGCTGGCCAGCAGAGCCTCTCCACTAGCAGAAAGCCCAGCCAGCATGCCAGGAGGCGGTGCTGAAGGCACCGGCAACGTGACTCCCGAGACCAAGAACGCCCTGCCTTCTCCCCACGGCCGCGTCCTCCCGTGGGAACGGGGAGCGCGGCAGGCCGGCGGCGAGCCCCTCGGGGACCGCTGCTTCCACTTCCTACCGCCCAACCCTCCCTGCGGTGCAGCTGAACCACCGCCGGCCGGGGCCGAGCGGAGAAGCGGGGAAGGAGAGAGAGGAAGGTGAGGAGCAGGAGGGGAAGGAGCTGCTAGAACGGCGAGGCGGGCAGGAAGGAGGCTGGGGAGCCGCCGCCGAGCGCGGGCGGCAGGTGCCGGGGAGCGGACGGCCGGCCGGGCCGGGCTGCGGCCCTCGGCGGGCGCTTACCGGCAGCTTGGGGCTGACCTCGCCCTTGCAGAAGTGGCAGAAGAACCGGTGTGCGGCTACGGCGGCCGCAGAGGCCTCCGCCATCGTCGCCTCCGCTGCGGCGGGCCGCCCCTCGCCAGGCCGCTGCCTCGCGGGCTGCGCTCGCCGGCGCCGCCGCCTCCTCGCCTCGCTGCGGACCGCCGATCCCGAGCCGGCGTCCGTCACGTGAGCCCGCCGGCCCCGGACGCGCGCCCGCCCGCGGCCCCAAGACCCGGAGACCCCGACCCCGGCACCGCAGCGGAGACCCCGCCCGTCCGCACAGCCGCCCGCACAGCCGCGGGCCACTCGGCCGCCCGCCCGCCCGCCCGCCGGACCTCCAACCGACCAACGAGAAGACGCGCAGGGAAGAGCGTCTCCGGAAACCACCGAAACTCCGGGCTAGAGCGGCCCGCCTTTGCGCCGCTTCCGCGTCGGCCCGGGCCCGCCCACTTCCGGGAAGGGGCCGGGGGCGTCCGTGCTTCCGCGGCGGGCTGGTCCCGGGAACGCTGCGTCTGCAGCCGCCGACCCCCAGGTTCGTGGTCCATGCTGTCTTTTGTTTGCTTATTTGTTTATCTTGGCTTTTCGAGGTAGGACCTCGCTTCCAGCCCAGGCTGACCTCGAACTCAGCGATCCTCCCGCCTCTGCCACCAACGTGCTGGGATTAAAGGCGTGCGCCACGCCCGGCAAGAAAATCCTGTCTTAATGGGGAAACTGACTCAGGGAGCAGGAACTTGCGTGGAAGGAGAGAGGAAGCAGGGTCCGGGCGCCTTCAAAGATGCTAGGTCTCCAGGCACATACTTAGCTTCTAAGGAATTAAGAGACATAATTAATATTTGGTTGCGACGTGTGATCAATCACATCAACTAAATCCCTTGATGTCTAACTTGTCAAAGCATAAAAATTTAGTGCAGCGCTGCAAAGAACTTAACGTCATCTCCTAATTAAAACACCTTCTAAGCTGCCCTTTATCCCTTTATTTCTGATGTATATTGCACAAAATCATGTTAGATGTTGGCATAATATATCATTATGGTGGTGTGAAACAGATGTCTCCCTCCACTCATGTGCTTTGCTTGGTCACGAGTTGGTGGCAGTTTGGACGGTGGAACCTTGCTGGAGGAGGAGTGTCATGGGGGGCAGGCTTTGGCGAGCTAGAGCCAGCTCCCCATGGTCAGAGTTTATCTCACATTATTTTTTTTCTTTTTCTTTCTATTTTTTTTTCTTTCTTTTTACAGACAGAGAGAGTGGCCTCCAGCCACTGCAAACAAACTCCAGATGCATGCACCACTTTGAGCATCTGGTTTACATGGGTACTGGAGAATTGAACCTGGGTCCTTAGGCTCTGGAGGCAAGTGCCTCAACCACTGAGCCATCTCTCCATCCCATATCACACTTTCTTGATGCTATTTTCCACATGCTGTGGCAGAAGTGATGTCCAGCCTCTGCTTATATCATGTTTTCCCCTGCCATCTTGAAGCTTCCCCTCAACACTATAAGCAAAATAAAGCCTTTTCTCCCTTCAGCTGCTTTTGGTCAGGTGGCTTGTCACAGCTCTAAGGTAACTACAACACCTGTTTTATGGGTGTACTGTAAATTCTAAATTGCCTTTTCCTTTATGGATGGGGAATGACTGCCCACACTTCCAAAGAGTCTGTGATAGATTTGGGCATGTACACCCACTCTTGTTTGTTGTTGTTTTGAGACAATCTCACATTGCAGCCCCAGCTGCACCCCTTTAGCACAGGCTGACCTGGAACTCACTCTGTAGCCCCAAGCTGGTTTTGAAGTCAAGGCAATCCTGTATCAGGGACTTGGAACAGTGGGGTAAACACCCGAAGCTTTACTCTACTTCCCCCAGAGTTCATATCTCAGCATGCCAAAGATTTGGACAAACTTAGAGAGCATTTTCTTCATCACACACGTTTATTTCAGATTGGAGTAAGTATAGAGGATTCAGGAGTGGGATAAGGAAGGGAAAGTAGCCCAAACCTTAATTAAAGGAAATGAGAAGTTACAGACATCTCCAGCCATTAGTGTGGAAAGAACATCTGGGAGAGGTTTTAGCAAAATCTGTGCTACTCAGCTGAACAAGCAGAAGAAGCAAAGATATCAGAGGGCTCCCATCATGAGGAGAAAGGTTCATGTGGGAAAGAACCCCAGCCTAAACCTTACCTAAAAAGGCCTGGAGATTCAGAGGTCCTTCTGTTAGCCTGCCATGTGGAGAAGAGGGCTGGGCTTTCTATTTCATGACTTATATGACCTGGGCCAGGTAAGTCAGAGAGACAGCTGGTTGGCCCATACCTGACCAATGAGTTTTAGAATTTAGGTTAGAACTCTAGTTAGGGACACCTCTAACTCAAGGGGAGGGGGTCAGGCATGGAATCTGTGGAACTTGCCTGAAAGTACGAGTTAACTGTCACAATCCTCCCTCTGAAAAAATAACCCTAACTGCTGTTGGGGTTTTGGGGGTGCAGAATTGAAAAAAATTACCAGAAAAAAGTACATACATGTTTCTAAGAAAACATCAACAAGAATACCCATTTTCATCCTGTAGGAGGCAGAGCAAAGCTCTGACTGGGGAGGGGTTAAGGAGCATGGCAACATTGTGTGGGGTCTCTCCTAAATTCCCACACTCTGCCTTCCCAGGGATTCAAGCCATGAACCACCATGCTGGGATTTTTTTTTTTTTTTTGAAACAGGGTCTCATATAGTCCAATCTGACCTTGAACTCAATATGTAGCTGAGGATAACCTTGAACCTCTAATCTTCCTGCCTCCACCACCCAAGTGCTGGAACTACAGATGTACACCTCCATGCCTGACTTTAGAAAACAAACTTGATGTTTACTTGGTTTTTTTTTCCTATTTTTTTTTCAAAGTGGGGTCTCATTCTAGCCCACTATGTAGTCTCAGGGTAGTCCCAAACTCATGGTGATCCTCCTACCTCTGCCTCCTCAGTGCTGGGATCCAAGGTGCACAACACCACATCCAGCTTTGATGTTTGGTTTTTAGTCTTTTTCTTGTGTGGGAATTCAGGGTCTTGCTATATAGTACAGGTTGGTCTTGAACTCATTTTGTAGCCCAAATTGGCCTGGAACTCTTTTTTTTTTTAAATTATATCTTTATTATCCATAATTAGATACACTGAATGAGCGAATAATGTGTTGATGTCCCCAATTCCCAGATTTCCTTCTTCCCTGTCCCCAATCTGCTGGGTATCCTCCTCTGTGGGCAAGCTGGATCAATCCATGGGGTAAGGGGTTATGGAAACCCCAGGAGTCAACCCGGTTCTACCCCCCTTTGTATGTTGTTACTGAGGGGAACCATGTCTCTGGATATTCTCCCCCACTATGGCTCTTACAATCTTTCCGCCTCCTCTTCCACTCAGTTCCCTGCATGGTGGGTGAGTAATAAGGCTGCTTTATTGTTGAGGTCTTAGGGGGTCTCTGTACTTCTGCTTTAGGTTGCGTTGAAAATCGTTGGTGTCTGTCTCACTGGCTCATCCTGGGTTGACTGCTTGCTTATTGCACCACCCTGTGGGGTTCCATGTGGAGCCTCCATAGTAGGTCTGAGGTGGCTCATCTCTTGCCAGGATGTCAGCTATCGGTCTGTAGCTTGTTGGTAGGATTGGAAAGGCCACAGCTCTCTTGCTGCCTTCTGAAAAATATAAACAGAATCTCCATCTGAGAGTGAGAGCAGTATAGGTTAACTGAGATACACATTTCTGGATTGGCTAGATTCTGTTGTGAGTAGCCTCTTTGTAAATCACTTGTAAAGTGAATTTCTCTTTGGGGGCCCAAGATTTTGGTTCCCAGTGCATTTTGCCCTGAGTCCCAGTTCCAGTCAAGGGCTCCCTGTCACTGAGTGGATTACTAGGCCAAATTGAAAGCTGTTGATTACCTCCCCCAGGTAATCTTGTGCCTCCATTGCACAAGAAGAGTTCATTTCTTGGTTCACTGTTCTCCCCCTGTAGGAAGTGTATTCTGCCTACTCATGGTGGCAGACTACATTTCATATCAGTGGTCTCTGTTTACTCCAACTGTCGTTGACCATTTTTCCCTGGCAGCTTATGCAGTGACTTCCAGCACTGCACTGGGGGCTGGTTACCATTCTGGACCTTGCAGGGTCTCTCGGTGCTGATAGATGGCTTTCTACCTCAGGCCTGGGGTAGGCATTCAAAGCTTTGACAGAATCCTGTCTTGTTTTTGGGACCTCATTTTGGTTGACAGCTCAGTGAGGGAGGGAGCCAGTGACTGGGGCCAGGAGTTGCCAGACAGATCGTTTTTTCATGGGCTTAGACTTTCTCCCCTTCTATTCATGGCCCCTCTTGCCAGACTATGGCCTGGAAGTCTTGATTCTCCTAGCAGGTGGTCCTCTGGAGTCACTCAAGTGCTGATGACAGCCAGTGTGCACTACCATACTCAACCATTATAATTTGCTTCCATTATATTTCATTAAAAGTAATTTTATAGCTGGGCGTGGTGGCCTTTAATCCCAGCCTTCGGAGACAGAGGTAGTCGGAGGATTGCTGTGAGTTCAAGGCCACCCTGAGACTGCATAGTGAATTCCAGGTCAGCCTGGGCTAGAGCAAGACCCTACCTCAAAAAACAAACAAAAAAGAAGGTAATTTTAATCATTTTAAATGTTGGTATAGTGTATCCTATTTTATGGATATAGTATAATCCTATGTTATCTGTATAACTTTGTTAGATATTAGCTTGTTTTAGTATGTATTACAATGAGTATAGGGACATGTTTTAATTGCCTCTTTGGAACAAAATACTTAAAATTATTATTAGGTCAATACATGCACAATTTTAAGGTTTTTGACATGTTTTGTCAAGTTATCCTCAAGAAAGGATATATGAATTAATCCTCTTGTTTCCTCCTAGTTCTGAGGCTCCACAGTACAATGACTCAGGCAGAAATTAAGCTGTGTTCGTTGTTGCTTCAAGAGCATTTTGGTGAGATTGTAGAAAAAATTGGAGTTCACCTAATCAGAACTGGCAGCCAGCCACTTAGAGTGATTGCTCATGACACAGGGACGTCACTGGATCAGGTACAATTAGATAGTATGAATTTATTCTCTAATTTCTTTACTAATTTCCTCTTCCCATCCTCTCCTTTCCCTAGAAAGTGGGAGTAGAGAAAGCCTGCCGTAGATCAGAATCGCCTTAGATGGGTGAGAAGAGGCCTGGGCCCTTGGCTTGTCTTCTCAGAGCGCTTCACCTTTAGCACACCTCATTTGCTCAGTGAGCCTGCTACCTCCCCGGAATAGGACTGGCAGCAGGAAAGCACGCTGTGAGGTGAAGGTGAAGATCAGGCCGGGCTCGGGCTCCTTTGGCAGAGTGCTCGCCTAGCATGCTGGAAGTCCAGGGCTTCAAACCCCAGCGCCATATAAAATCGTGTGGAGTGGCACATGTTTGTGTTCTCAATACTTGGGTAGAGACAAGAGTATCCAAAGTTCAGGTTGTACTTAGCTACATGACAAGTTCAAGGCCAGACTTGGCTTCATGAGACCCTGTCTCAAAAAAGAAAAGAGGCTGGCAAGATAGCCCAGTCAGTAAAGTGCTTGCCTTGCAAGCCTGAGGACCTAAGTTTGATCC
>PVHP010048016.1:0-12686 GCA_004024765.1 Zapus hudsonius | reverse complement strand
TGTCTACAGCTTAGCTTTCCACACCACCTTCTTCTCTCTTCTTATTTTTCTCTCTCGGGATTTCTTCCATCACCCTATTCCTTCCTGATATCACCATCATCTCAGCTTTTCTGTATCTAAATAGCATTCAGCCTTCTAGCTTTCAATTTCCAGTCCAAAGAAAGTCTAATTGACATCACACACACACACACACACACACACACACGCGCGCGCACACACACACACATTAAAAGTGCTTATCTGCAGAGCCTACTGTTTCAGATTCAATTCCTCAGCCACCCAAAGCTCAGTGCCTGCCTTCCGATGCTGATGAGCACAGCACAATGTACTCATCAAACCTAGAGGGCTTTATGTGCACTCATTTATAGCAGCAAGAGACTCTGGTATGCACACACACATTTGTACATGCAAATAAATAAATAACTTTTATAAGGAAATCGGCTCAAAATTTAAATTTTAAGTTACTTTCAATCCTGTACATTCTTGCCTTCCCTGGCAGCCTATCCTAATCCACTGAGCTACTATAACAGACAACCATGGTCTGAGGGCTAAAAAGCAACAGAAAGTTTTTTCTCAGAGTCCTGGAAGCTGGATGATGAAACATCATCAATGTCTCTGTGAGGACCTGCTGCATCTTGTCACTTTCTCACTTATTCAGATGGTAGGGGAGTCCCTTCTATGAAGACACTAATCCTTCCCAAGGCCCCACCTCCCAACACATTGGGAGTTAGGATTTCCCATGTGAAATATGGGGAGGGCCATAAACATTTAGTGCATTGCAGCACCCAATCTCAGAAATGGAATCATGTTGGCTCAAGTCGAAGCCCTAAAGAGCCATGATTTTAAGCTCTTCTACAAAGCCATCAGCCACCTTTCCAAAACAGATGTTGAACAGATCCACATTGTCTCTGTACAATCTCCAGCTGTGTTACCTGCCTCCCCACTTACCACCCTCCGCCCTAAACTTTTTGTTTGAAAAGCCAGTAACTAATTTGTGCTTTGCAGGTTATTCAATCTCTGTTACAGCCACTCAGCTTGGTTATGGTAGAATGAAACCAGCTATAGACAATTTTTAAATGATTGGGTATGGCTACCATCCAATAAAACAGGTGACTGACCAGATTCAGACCACTGGCCATAGTTTACTAACCTCTGCAATTAGACCACAGCCTAAAATACTGCAAAGATTTCACTTTCTACTTAAAAGAAATTCCAGATTTCACACCAAGGCTCCTTCCTTCCCTCTTGGCCACACTGGCCCCTTAGATACCTTATCACATAGTATGGTCTTTGCTGCCCAAGAAGCTTCACATTTGCTGTTCCTTCTGCTTGGAGGATCCTTGTTCTGGTTCAAGCATGGCTCACTCATCATTCTCCAGGCTGTGTAAGCAGAGTGCCTTCCACACCACCCTATCTAAACTCATTCCTTCTCTCTCTTCTCTCTCCCTCCATCCTCTCCTTCTCTCCCTATCTCTGCCATTTGTAGACAGAGCAAGAAGGAGGCCATCCACAAATCAAGAGGAGAGCCGTCACTGAGAACAGAACAGAATGGCACCTTGATCTGGGACTTCCAAGCTCCAGACTAAGAAAAAAAAAAGTCTGTTGTTGAAACCATCCAGACAGTGATGGCAGGCCAAGAATTCTAAGACATAATCTTTGCAAATTCTTTTACATTCTTTCACATATTGTCCCCTTTTAGTTACTTTCTAGTTGCTGTGAATAAATGTGTGACCAGAGCAGCTTAAGGAAGGAAAAGGGTTTATTCTGATTTATAGTTTCAAGAGGATACTTTCCATTATGGTATTCCCCACCAGCAGGGGATTTATTTTAGGAAATTATGACAGCAGGAGTAGAGCTGATGACAGTAAAGTCACAAGCAGAAGCAGAGCTCACACAGGAAGTCAGGTCAGGCTATAAAACCTCAAGGCCAACCCCAGTAACCTTCTTCCTGCATTACCATCATTTGGAGCCCTTACAGCTCAACTGCTTATAGAACTCATACCCTCTCCCTTGCACCTGATGTACTTTGAGCTTTGATCTTTTCTTGGCATTTCTAACATCCTGGGATCTCCACTACTTCATGAAATGGTCTTTTAGGGCCTCCTTGTGGTGAATTCGATCCTGCCTTATATTGCTCAGCCTCCATGGTTCTCTGAAGCCATGGAACAAGATGCAATGACCCCTGAAATTTTACATTTTTTTAATGCCCGTAACACCAGTACCACATATATGATGCCATCCAGCTCTGCTGCAGCCTGAGATGGAGCCTGGCCTGCTTGGACCTCAGTTGTAGCAGCCTTGGGGAAACACTTCCTTAGGCAGTTGCTTACTAGGAGCAGGGAACTCCTTCAGTATTCTCCCTTCAGGCATTATCCTTTCAAAACAATTTTTGGGAGTTAGAGAGATAGTTCAGTGGTGAAGGTGCTTGCCTGCAAAGCCTAATGAGCCAGTTTCAATTCCTCAGTACCCACATTAAGCCAGATGCACAAAGTGACACATGTATCTGGAATTCATTTGTAGCAGCTGGAGGCACTGGCATGCCCAATCTCTCTGACTCCTCTATTTCTCTCTTCTTGCAATAAATAGATACAAATAAATAAACAGAAAAAAATTTCAGTCTCAGAGGTGAGCTTTCTGTGGGAGGGGTCTTGCCCTCAGGGCATCTTTCCTATTTTCACAGTGCAGAGCAATAGATTTCTCTTTAACATTGCTAATCTTTTTGACAATTACAGCTACTTTATCAGCACCCTCATTGTGGGAAATTTCAAACTTTCTCCTTTACTCACCCAGTGCAACATTTTCATATCTTTTTGCTCTGCTTGTTCCTGTCTTTTCACTGTAGACCTGGATGGGTGAGCAGTAACCATGACACAGACTCAGTGCTATTCTGCCTTGAAATTTTCTCCACCAAATACATTACTCCATTACCTTTAAATTCAGACTCATTCAAGCTCTCAGGAAATGGACAGAATGTAGCCAATTTCTTTGACACAATATAACATGAACTGCCTTTAGACCAGTTCCCAGTTAAGTCCTTGTTCTCCTCTGGAACCTCATGAATGGAGCCTCCAAATTCCAAACTTGCACCAAAATGGCCTCATAAGCTGTACTTACAGGACTCAAGGGCTTCCCTAGTCCAAAGTTCCAAATTCTTCTACATTCTCTCCATAAACCAGCTCCAATGGCTAGAGTCAGTTTTCACAGTAACTCCCCCACTTCTCAGTACCTGTATTTCTATATTAGTTATTCTGCTAGCTGCTATGACCAAATGTCTGACAGAGAGCAACTTAAAGAAGGAAAGGGTTGATTGTGGCTCTCAATTTCAAGGAGCTAGATTCCATCATGGCAGGGAAGGCATAGCTGTAGAAAGAGCAGGAAGCCAAGATGGTGACATGGCATCCACAGTCAGTAAGCCGAAAGCAAAAGAAAATGAGGTTGAGTGACAAAGCCTCAATGTGCGCCCCCAGTTAGCCACTTCCTCCAGCAAGGCTCCACTTTCTAATGTTCCACAACCTTCTTGTCATAGTCAGCTCACAAACCACTGGGATGAACTGCTAAACCAGGCGGTTATGGGAGGAAAGGATTTATTGAAGCTACAGATCTAGGGGAAGTTCCATAATGGCAAAAGAGGCTGGCCCTCTTTCACAGGTCCAAACAGAGAGAGAAACCATCTTCAGGACCACACACAAACACAACAGCAAATAGGTTGGGGGGGATTTCTTTCCCCTTTATATAGCCTTAGGGTAGGGTTTTATAACCCTTTCCCAGTCTTGTTGACTCACTTAGTCTCTGGAATTTCCTTCCTGTACCTCCCTCCCAGGAAGGGACGTTTGTCTTTAGCTCCGTTGAACCTTCTTATATCCTGACTCCCTACAAAGAGGGCTGCCTTCCTATAAACAACCTCAGAGACCCATCCAACATGAATAAACAGGTCAAGTTGACAACAAAACTTAACCATCACACTTCCCAAACAGTGGCATCAGCTGGGAAACCATGTGTTCAAAAATATGAGCCAACTTTTTACATTTTACATGCAAACCACAGTTGTCTCCCAAATGAAAACACACCTTGTGGTGTTGGCCTGTTTTTATATGCATTTTTAGCATTTAATCCTCTTTATTTAACATGGAGTTACAGTAGTAAAATGAAGAGGAAAAGAATATAACTAACCTGCTTTCAGTACCTATTAAATGTCAAGAACTATGTAAGGTAGTGTACACACCATTCCTATTAATATTCTTACCAATCCCCTGAGGTAACGCCACTTTCCAAAGATCATACAGCTGTACAAAGATCTAGAATGTGAACTCAAATGTGTCTGACTCCAACATCAAAGCTCTTTCTCTCTTTATATTATTTATCCTTGCCAGGAGTGGTGGTGCACGCCTTAATTTCCAGTACTCAGAAGGCAGAAGTAGGAGGATCACTGTGAGTTCAAGGCCAGTCAGAAACTACATAGTGAATTCCAGGTCAATCTGGGCTAGAGTAAGACAGTACCTCGAAAAAAATTATTTATCCTTAAATATAAACCATATCAATTAAAAACCTCATATCCAAAATGGCAAGAGAGTCTGCATGCTGTTGCATACCACCCTGAACACGCCCAATCTTGTCCAAAATGGCAAGTGAGTAAACCTAGGGAGTCTTTCCATCTGTGAAAGACTGATATTTTAAAATCAAAGCTTACTGCTTTTAAATGTCAATAAAGATGCCCCCAGTTCAAAGGCTATCTATGAATAAAAATAGAACCATCTCTGGGTACCTGGATTTGGAGCAGTTCTAGTTAGGACTCATATTGATGTAGAAAAGAGACCCACATCTTTCTCTTCCCAGATTGCATTGCATAGAGAGCATCAGGAGGCCAATTTTCAAGGATCCTCCCAGTGCTGACGGCTGCCAGGTGCTCCAGGTGCAGAGCCAAAGCCTCCTCACTCTCCCCCAGACTTGTCAACGTTTCATAAAGTCCTTACCCTGTTGAGACTGGTTAGAAGTTGTTAGGGATGTGTTGAGATTATTACTTTCCATGGAGATGGGCAGGACACATGAGAATATGAAAGTCATGCCTCACCAGCTCTGCCTGGGGGAGATGCTCCTGAGTAGACAGGGACTTTAGGACCTCAGCTCTCTACTTGTTCAGTCAAGTGCAGACTTACCTCTACCTTACAGGACAATGAGAGAGAGAGAGACACGGGCACTTACGGAGGTTTGGATTTGCCGCTCAGCACCTAGTTACTCCTTAAAAGAACCAGTCCTGCCACCAAGCAACTGTGATGCCTCTGAGACCATTGCTGATCCAGTCAGTGTCCAAGAGGACAGCAAAAGTTGAAGCAATGGTATCTAAACCCATTCCAGAGAAATTAGAGACCTAAGTGGCTTCGTGCCCAACAATTCAAGTCTAAGACCACATAGTATGGTGGTACATACATTACAAAGCACACGCCACTGTGAGCTGAGGTAGAGGATGCTCAAAAAAGGATTTCAAAAAAAATGAATGGAGGGCTGGAGAGATGGCTCAGTGGTTAAAGGTGCTTGCTTGCAAAGCCTAATGGCCCAGGTTCAATTCCCCAGTACCCAAGTAATGCCAGATAAACAAAGTGGCATGTGCGTCTGGAGTTTGTATATAGTGGCAGAAAGCTCTGGTGGCCTCTCTCTTTCTCTCCTTTTCTCTCAAATAAATTTTTAAAAAAATTTTTAATGAATGGAGCCAGGCATGCTGTTGCATGCCTTTTAATACGAGCACTCAGGAGTCTGAGGTAGGACAAACACAGTGAGTTCCAGGTCAGCCTGACTAAAGTGAGATCCAGCTTCAAAAGACTCTCACCCCCCCAAAACAAAGGAAAGGCAAGAGGACAGAAAGAGGAAATGGTAGACAGAATAAGGTCCTTCCCCCCAAAGAAGGTGACACCTAATAGATACCAAAGGTTAGGGCTTCAGTGTCTGAACTTGGAGTGAAGGGTGAGGGACATCACCCTATAACATTCGAGTAAATGGAAATGTAATTCTGGTGGTGTCAGACCCTCCTGTTGCAGCTGTACAGGAGATAGAAGGTAACTGCTTTGGAGGTATTAAAATCTGTATCCAGGACTATGGCAGGTGGAGGGGGTATTGAGTTCCACATGGAATATAAGACAGAAGGAATTAATAAGGATTCCACAGGTTTTAATAAATTAAATAAATCATGTGAACAAAATATGAGGGATCTATGGGATACCATAAAGAGACCAAATCTCAGGATCATGGGGATCCCAGAGGAAGAAGAAACCCAGGCCAAAGACATAGAAAATATCTTTAACAGATTTATTCAAGAAAATTTTCCTTCACAGTAACCTGTGTTCTATTTCAGAAGAAAAAGAAAGGAAAAGGAAAGAAAATTTTCCTTATCTTACAAGAGAAAGACCGGTCCTGATACAAGGTGCCCACAGGACTCCAAACAGAGAGGACCAAAGAAGGAGCTCTCCAAGACATTTCTGTAAAAATGCCAAACATAGAAAGTAAAGGGAAAGTGCTCAAGGCTGCAAGAGAGAAAAAAAACTCATCAACTATAAAGGCAATCCCATCAGACTAATCCACCACATTAATAGATTCAACCACAAAAACCACATGGTCATCTCAATAACAGAGAAGGCATTAGACAAATTCAACACCACTTTATGTTCAAAACTCTGGAAAGGCTGGGCAGAGACAGCTTATACTTTAACATAATAAAGGCCATATACAAAACTCCTAAATCCCAAATCATACTCAATGGGGAAAGACCCAAGGAGTTCCCACTAGAATCAGAAACAAGACAGAGTGTCCATTCTCACCACTGCTCTTCAACATAGTCCTAAAAGTTCTAACCCAAGCAATAAGACAAGAGAAAGGCATGAAAGGGATACATATTGGAAAGGAAGAAGTAAAACTGTCACTCTTTGCAATGACATGATTCTATACATAACAGACCCAAAGAAGAGTATCAGTAAACTCCTGAAGGTGATAAATTCCTTCAGCAAAGAGGCAGGATACAAAATTAACACCCAAAAACCAGAAGCCTTCCTGTATACAGATGTTATGCATACTGAAAAAGGCATCAGAGAAACTGTCCCATTTTCAATAGCCTCAAAAAAAATCTGACCTTGGAATATCATTAACCAAAGATGTGAGAGACTTGTATAATGAAAATATTAAAACACTCAAGAAGGAAATAGAGGAGGATGCAATAAGATGGAAAAATATTCCAAGCTTCTGGATAGGGAGAGTTAATATAGTAAAAATGGCAATCCTTCCAAAAGGGATTTACAGATTCAATGCCATGCCAATAAAAATCTCAGCTTCTTTCTTCACAGACAGAGAAAAAATAATCTCAAAATTTATTTGGAAAGGCAAAAGGCCTCAGATAGCCAAATCTACCCTAAGTAAAAAAACTTCCTCAGGAGATATCACCATTCTTGATCTAAAGATATACAACAAAGCCATAGTACCAAAACCAGCATAGTACTGGCATAAAAATAGGCAGACAGACCAATGGAACAGAATTGAAGACCCTATAATTACTTGGTCTTTCACAAAGGTGCCAACAATGTTCACTGGCATAAAGACAGCATCTTCAACAAATAGTGCTGGACAAATTCAAAAAATACGTGTAAAAAAATAAAAATAGACCCACTCTTTTCACCATGCACAAAAATCAACTCCAAATGGATCAGGGGCCTCAAAATAAGACCTGAAATCCTAAAACCCTGGAAGAAAAGATAGAAGGAACTCTCCATGAGATAAGAGTAGTGAAAAACTTCCTGAGAAAACCTCCAGTAGCCCAGGAAATGAAACAATCACTTAACCAATGGGACCTCATCAAGCTTAAAAGCTTCTGTATAGACAAACAAACATAAAATTTAACCTATCTGATCTCACTCTCTGATGGAGATTTTGTTCATATGTATCAGAAGGCAGTGAGAGAGCCGGGGTCATTCCAACTTCACCAATGAGCCACAGGTAGATGGCTGACATCCTGGCAAGAGATGAAGCACATGTGTTCATCTATCGTGTAGGCCCCAAATGAAACTCTTGAGAGAGTGGAGGGATAAGCAAGAGATCTATAACCACAGCCAATCAGTCAACCCAGGATAAGTCAGCAAGACAAACACCGATTTCCAACACAACCCAAAGCAGAAGTACAGAGACCCTTAAATTCTCAACAATAAAGCAGACTTAAAACTCACCCACCATGACTCAAGGAACTGAGCGGAAGAGGGGGCAGAAAGATTGTAAGAGCCATGATGGAGGAGAATATCCAGAGACATTGCCCCCCCTCAGTAACAACACACATAAGGGGGGAAACCCTCATGTGCCATCCCATGCCATCCATAGTCTCCTACCCCATAGATTGATCCAGTATGCCCACCAAGGAGGATACCCAGTGGATTGGGGACAGGGAGGAGGGAAATGGGGGTACCAACACAATATTTGCTCATACAATGTATCTAATTTTGCATAATAAAGATATCAATAAAAAAGAGAAAAAAGTTATAGCTTTGCCATCTATTACTAATGTTAACATTTGGTACATTTTAGCATTTTCTACAAATAATTTAATACATTTTAAAATTCTAATGGAAGTTATAAAAACAAATGTATGGGCCTGAGATCCCTGCTTCCTTTCCACATGTAAGTCCTGCATCTACCTGGGTCTCTATGTCCGGGGCCCTGCAAAGCACATTCCAGGGTCAATAGTCCAGGACAACTTCAGGGCCAAGCAGGCTGCAGGCACTGTTCTGTCCTCCAGTATTAGCAGAATGATCAGAGAAGTTGGGTATTTAGAGGACAACAAAGGTAAATCCACAGTGGGTCTCAGGTGCTAAGGGGCTGTGCCAGGGTCACTGAGGCAGCAGACAGTTACTCCTGTCACTGAGAGGGTTTTCACTTGCTCACTACCCGACTCTGCAGGCAGGCCCACGCCCAGGGCCTTCTGGAAGCTTGGGCAATCTGAGTCAGCAACACTAAGCACTGGGATCTTAACTTCTTTCATTATAGCCTGAGGCTGCTAGGTCTGGTCTTCCATGACTGTATTAGCAATTAATAAAATCCTCCTCATATCCTGTCCGAGCCTGTAGACTCCTTCTCCACCCTCATGAATTGCCTGCAGTCTTTCCAGCCGCAGCTTCGCCAGGATGCAGTCAGGTGTCCCCTGGGTGGGGAAGACGGGTAAGGCCACAGCAAGTCTCAGCAGTTCTGATAGAGAAAAGTCAGCACTAAGAAATGCCTTCCTGGGCTGGAGAGATGGCTCAGCGGTTAAGGCACTTGCCTCCAGTGCCTAAGGCCCCAGGTTCAATTCCCCAGGACCCACATAAATCAGACCCACAAGGTGTGGCCCTGGTGTGTGCTCTCGCTCTCTCTCTCTCTCTCTCTCTCTCTCTCTCTCTCTCTCTCTCTCTCTCTCTCTCTGTATCTCTCTGCTTGAAAATGAATAAATAAAATATTTTTTAAAAAATAAATGTCTTCCTAAGTTGCTTGCAGAGAAAAAACCTCGTCTTAAAGAAGAAATGAAGCCATCCAACTTCCTTAATTCCACTTCAAGCCACTGAGTTGAAGAGTTTCAACCAGTTAAATTGATATGCAAATTATATATAATGGAAGTTGTAACTTTTTCAAATACTTTTATTTATATATTTCAGAGAGAGAGGCAGCCAAAAAGAGAGTAAGTATGGGTGTGCTAGGGCCTCCTGCCACTGCAGATGAACTCCAGATGCATGCACCAGCTTGTCTATCTGGTTTTATGTGGGTACTGGAGAATCAAACCCAGACCTTCAGGCTTTGCAAGCAAATGCCTTTAACCACTGAGCAATCTCTCCATCCCAGAAGTTGCAACTCTTGAAGATGCTGTGACTCGAGCTTCTGAGCTAGGAGCCCACAGCAGCTACGGTTAGGTGCGGGCTCCTGCGACTCAGCCTGGTCTCTGTTTCTGAGAGGAAAGAGAGAGCAAGTAAGAACAAGAGTGTGAGTGAAAGGAGAGAGCTAGAAAGATATTCACCAAAGAATTTTAGACATTCAAGTGACCTGAGTTGCTTTTTCAGATGACATTCTATTGTCTGATCTAGGTAAATAAGTACATATCATTTTTCAGGAAATACAATAAAGCTGTTTTCTTTTAGAAAAATGAAAGACACCAAGACTTTTTAAAAGTAACTATACTGAGAGAATACTTCCTCCTCAGTATCAGACTGACCTTTATGTTCACTGAACAAGTTATTTTTCTTGAAAATCTTTCCTATCTGATAGCACTGGATCCCTAACCCTACGCATAAGTAAATGATCAAGTCATTCTGAGCTGATGATAGGTACCCCAAGAGAGACACCAATTTACAAGAAAACAGGCTATGGTGATCACTATCTGAAAGCAGTGTTTGAAACTTAAACCATGCTATCACAGGGTGTGGTGGCATACACCTTTAATCCTAGCATGCTGGAGGATGAGGTAGGAGGATGCCGTGAGTTCAAGGCCACCCTGAGACTACACAGTGAATTTAAGGTCAGCCTGGGCTGGAGCCAGACCCTATCTTGAAAAACCAAAAAAATAATTTTTTAAAAACATATTATCATTTTGAATCTCATTACAAAACTAGCTATGTAGGTATCACAATAGGATAAAAATCACCATGACTCAGGGAACTGAGCAGAAGAGGGGGCAGAAAGAATTTAAGAGCCATTGTGGGGGAGAATATCCAGAGACATTGCAACAACACGCAAAGGGGGAAGAAAAAATACTGGCTCCCTTTGGGGCAGTTCATAAACCCCCACCCTATGGACAGATCCAGTATGCGCACCCAGGAGGGTGGGTCCCCAGTGGGTAGGGAACAGAGAGGAGGGAAATGGGGGCACCTTCACAAGATTTGCTCATACAATGTATATACTTATTCATAATAAAGATATTAATTTTAGAAAATCACTAAAGACTATAATGAGACTTAAATGTGAATAGTTCAAAAGGGATGAAACACACTTTTTAAACAATTCTGTTTGAAGTAAATGTAAAAGCTATATAAATATTTATGCTTTGCACATCATTTTTAAAAAATCAAAGGAAAAAGTAGGATGGAACTAATCAAATAGATCTCAAACACATCATTCAAGAAAACTCGCTCAATTTCACTGGAACTCCTGGCTAATGTTTCTATGAGAAAGCTAAAGATTGACCTTTGGCCTCCTAGTACTTGGTGCTTTGTGGACGGGGCTTGTCTACATAAATGAAACAAGGTAGCTCAGCAAATGCTCTCTAGAAACATCCTCTGTACTGATTTGCAATGGCCGTGGTTCCTTCCTGGCAGACATTTGCTTTCCGGTGATGATTAGTCTGAGCTCCAGGGAACAATTACAAACATCAGTGACATCTACCTAAAATATAGCAATAAAAATTCCCAAATATCAGGCAAGACTCATTAAAACACTTCAAAACACTTAGAGCATATGGAATTGTGTTTGGATAATATTTGTTTAATTTACCTTACACAGAGTTTGCAATATAAAAATGAGTCTCTCTTTTGGCCTCCTTCATAATTATAAATAATTCTCCCATGGGATGTTCTCTATGAACTTCTAAGAATCCCAATACATCTTTCTAATCTATCCACAAACTGACCTACTGAAACTGCAAAGGTTTAGAATGGATACTTTTTTATAAAGAACTTTTTTATTTTAAGCAGATTTTTTTAATATTTTATTTATTCATTTTCAAGCAGAGAGAGAGAGAAAGAAAGAGAGAGAGCAAGCACCAGGGCCACCTCCTTGTGGGTCTGGCTTATGTAGGTCCTGGGGAATTGAACCCCTGGCCTTAGGCACTGGAGGCAAGTGCCTTAATCGCTGAGCCATCTCTCCAGCCCTGGAATGGATATTTTTTTAATATCTTGACAGTTGAGTACAGTGAAGACTCTGCCTTAGCTGGTCTCCTGTCTCATAAACCTTGTTTCTAGGGGAATCAATTCAAAGCCAGATGGACCCAAAAGCCACAGATTGTTACAAGAAAATTTCAGTGCCAGGAGTGATACCTTCCAGGCAATTGTCAGTCAGGGAAGCCCCTAGTGCCCCCAGAACATGCAGGCTATTGCCAAGGCTCTTGGTTGCCCAGCAGAATTAGTTGGTAAGACTAGATAGCTGAAGACTCCACGTTCTGGGCAGCAGGTCTCTGGGAAATCAAGCTGAGCTGGAAGAATCCTCCTTGTTGACTAGCTGTCAAAATGCTGGAAAGAGCCATAGAGACTGTTGGGGGAAAACAGTCATCAGATGTTAACCAGCAGTGGACCTAGCAAGTTCTATGGCTGGACAGCCAGGCCAAACGTACCAACTGATATAATGGCAACATGTCTGCTATGGGGAAAACCAACTGCTTCTGACTCTACTTCTGACTGGCTCCACAGGAGGGAATTCATGCCTGATACTGAAAACCTAATCAAAAGCCTATGGTTGGGGACAATAGCCCCCAGGGAACTACTACTGCTGTCTGGCTAAATGAAAATATTAAGTTCAACAAACTACCCTCTTAATATTTATTAGTTATTATTAAGTATGTTTTTGTTACATAATTATTATATATTATTATTCTTATATTTTTTATTATTTCTATATATATAGAAGTTGTCAATAAAAATTGAAAAACACATGAGCTTCCACACCTCTCAGACCTGCAGCTGCAGTGTGTTCATACCTGCAGGATCCCA
>PVHP010048015.1:0-12683 GCA_004024765.1 Zapus hudsonius | reverse complement strand
CATCCGGTGCTGGCAGCTCGCCTTGGCACCCATCCATAGTCCTGGAATTCACTGGGTCTCCATTGCAACCCACAGTTCATCCTCATGGCTCCATCGGGCTCCATGCAGGCAACCTTGCACACCTGCTTCACACGCCGATGGCCACTTTTCAAAAACAAAACTGTGTTGCAAATCCAATGACCCTCTCTTTCTAACAAATCTCCATTTCACAGAACCAGGTGGGCTACTAACTTGTTAATCCAGGGGGGATCAAAGCATTCAGGCCCCTTACTTCAAAAGTCCGCATTCTTCCTGTTGTTCCAATGCAGACCAGCTGGCCCAATCTCAGTGGTTGTAATCTCTCAAACAATTGCAGGTGAATGGGCAGCAGTTTCGACCCAAAGATCTTCTTTCTGTGCCATCTCCATCTGCTCACACCAGTCCATCTTTACGTAACACAACCCTGCACACGTTCTCAGGACACAGACAGGCACAACACAGCAAGCCTCTCACACAAACTGCTTCTGGCACAGTCCTGATAAAGTTCTTTCTCCCCCTCGTAAGCCAAACCTCACAGTCCATAGTTCTCAATACATTCAGGTCTTTCAACTCTGACCAGAATGATCCAATACGCTGTACTTACAGCACTGCAAGGCACCTCTTAGGACAAGCTTTCCAATCTGTCCACATTCCTCCTATAGATCACTTCCAAAAGCCCAAAGCCACAAGATCAGAGTTCTAGCAGCAACAGATGACCCCACTCCTGGTACCAAAACTGTTGCAGTCAGCTTTCTAGTTGCTGCGCAGAAAGAACCCAAACAAAAGCGGCTTATGGAGGAATGGGTTTATTTGGCTTATGGACTCGAGGGGAGACTCCATTCTGGTAGGGAAAACGATGGCATGAGCAGAGGGCTGGACATCACCTCTGCCACAGCACTGCAAACAGCGGCAGGAAGGTATGCCAAACACTGGCAAGGGGAAGCTGGCTTAGAACCCCATAAGCCCGCCCCCAACAACACAGCTTCATCGAGGTTGTAAAACCAAAACTGCCATCAGCTGAGGATTGATCTATCAGAACACATTCAATTGTTTATGGGGGACACCTGTATCAAACCATGACAGGTTCAAAACATAAAATCCTCACTAGCATACTGTAACCTACAGAGCAAGTAGTGGGCATCAACTGGCAAGAGGTGCCATGAGTAGTAGGGGAGAATGTCTAAGCCTGTGAATAATTGAGCAGTCTGACAACCCCAGGTCTCAGCCACCAGATCCTTCCCTCACTGAGCTATTGACCAAACTGACCCATGAGGTTCCAAAAACAAGACAGAATTCTGTCAAAGCTCTTGAATGCCCTCCCCAGGCCTGAGTCAAAATCCTGTTGCTGAAGAAACCACAGAAAGCCATCATTCAGCATCGAGAGACTCTTCGAGAACTGGAATGGTAACCAGCCCCCAGATGGCAGTTAGTGCAGTGCTGGAAGGCACTACACAAGCTGCCAGAAGAAGCAGATCAATGACAGATGGAGTAAACAGACCACTGGCATGAAACACAGTCTGCAGCCATGAGTAGGCTGACCAGACCTCCTACTGGGAGAGAATTGCAAACCAAGAAAGGAGCACTTGTGCAATGGTGGAGCCTAGGGGAGATAATCAACAGCTATTAAATTTGGCCAGCTATTCCACTCAGTGAAGGGGAACCCTTGATTGGAACTGGGGAATCAGGGTGATATGCACTGGATCCCATACTCTTGGGCTCCCAAGAAAATATGCACTATGCGAGCGACTGCCGGGGAGGCTACTAAAAATAGAAGCTTGGTAATCCAGAATGGTGTATATTTGTTAACTTAGACTGATCTCACTCTCCGATGGAGATTGTGTTTGTATTTTTCAGGATGCAGTGAGAGAGCTGTGGCCCAAATAACCCTACCAACCTACTGCAGGCAGAAAACTGAGATCCTGGCAAGAGATGAGCCTCCACAGTCATATCGTGGAGGATCCATATGGAACCCTGCAGAGAATGATGGGATGAACAAGGGACCCACAGCCACAGCCATTCAATCTACACAATATAAGCCAGTGAGACAGAAACCAACGTCATCGACACAAAGACCCCTAAACTCACAACCTTAAAGCAGCCTTAATACTTATCCACCACGACTCAGGGAACTATGCGGAAGAGGTGGCGGAAAGATTGTAAGAGCTGTGGTGGGGGAGACTATCCAGAGGCATGACACCCCTCAGTAACAACACACTTGGGTCAGGAGAACCTGGCTGAATACTAGGCTATCCATGGTCCCCTACCACAAAGACTGATCCAGACAGCTCACAGAGGAGGATATTCAGCTGACTAGGGGTTGGGAGGAGGGGCAATGAGGAATTGGGGATAACAACTCATTGTTGGCCCACTAAACAATGTAACTCATTATGGACAATAAAAAGTGCTTATAAGGCAGTTTGGTGAGCATATTATATGTATTCAGCCAGACAACAGCTGGTGTTACTTCCCTAGGGCTCATGACCTCCCCACCATAGCCTTTTGATTATGTCTTCAGTAGCAGGCATGATTTCCGTCCCATGGAAGAGGCCTCCAGTCCAATTAGAGAACATTTATTTTTCCCCAAAACAGATGTACCACTACTGCCCCAGTTGGCACATTTGGACTGGCTGCACAGTCTTAAGGCTTGCAAGGTCTACTGCTGTTCAAAAAATTTGATGACTTCTCTCTCCCATAAGGCTGCATGAAGCCATAGTTTGTTTCTATCTTTCTGTCAGATGGTTAATAGGGAGGAGGTTTCCAGCTCAGCTCCAGCTCGATTTCTCTGTGACCTGCAGCCCAAGCATATGTGGTCTTCAGCAATAGGATCTTACCATCTCATTTTCTTGTGCAACCAAGAGCCTTGACAATAGCCTGTAATGTTTTGGGGACCTTGGGAACCTCCCTGGCCAACAACTCACTGGAAGGTATTCCATCCCTGGCACTGAAGTTTTTCTAGTAACAATCTATGACTACTGGGTGGCATGCACCACTTTGTGCATCTGGCTTTAATTGGGTACTATGGAGTCAAACCTGGGTCCCTAGGCTTTGCAGGCAAATATCTTAACTGCTGAGCCATCTCTATAGCCCCTCCTTTATTATTAATATGTATGAAATACCAACAATTTAATGAGAAAAGAGTATGTGTGCAACAATGGAAGTTACTTCTAATAATGTACAATTATCAATTACTTTTTGACTATTGACAATGATGGATGTGAATTTATATCTTGTGTGCACTTTGAACAATTCTATAATTGTGCTGACAATAAATAAAGCTCATATATATTTGGAGGGGGATAATTTGGTATTGAATATCAATAGAAGAAAATTGTGGTGAAGGATTTTGCCAGCATGTAAACACAAAAAACTGAAATTAGCTCATAGACTTTAATAGATTAAGGCTCAGTCAAGTACATTCTTTAGTGTTGAGAAATTTGAGGACAGAGCTAGGCTGCAGGCCAAAGACTCAACTTTCCTAGAGCACTGAGAAAAGTATGTTGAACAGGACCTTAAGAAGAAAATATTTATATGATTTATGTAATCACTCAGAATTAGATGAATTAGCATTTTTCTCCCTCCTCCATTATCAGTCTCAACTGTTTAAAGAGATTTATGCCAAAAGTACATCCACCAGAAATCATTAGCAGTCAAAAAGTGGAATAATACATTTTATTTGGAAGCCAGACAGCTGAAAAGAATATAGATTTCTATAATTTGAACTAACACTGTGGATTACAATAATTTTAGTTTTCAAATTGCCTGGACTTGATCAAAATTAACTATGAGGTGCTTTTATCTTACTGTAATTAAAAATGAATTACAAATAGCATTGTACTTATTTATTATTTACAACATGATATTTTGAAATACAAATCCATTATGTAGTGGCTAATTTGAGCTAATTAACACATATATTGCATCACAGTTATCATTTTTAATAAGAACATTTAAAATATCTTCTCTTAGTACTCTTTAAGAATACATAGCTACCACATTGTGTAATAGACCTCTTGAACTTATTTTTTTCTTTAAATCAAGTTTTGTATCTTTTGACAAATACTACCATAATTTTGCCTATACTGTCCCAGCTCAGGAAAATCATAATCCTTCCTTCCATTTCTATGAGTTTAACTTATTTATTTATTTTCTGTTATCTGTGTGTGCTTGTGTGTACCAGGTCTCTTGCACTACAAAAAGATTCCTGTTTGGTTTTACAAGGGCAACTGGGGAATTGAGCCCAGGTATGAACATTTTGCAAGCAAACACCTTTAACTGCTGAGCCTGTTTATTTCTGAGACAGGAATTTATATAGCCCAGGTTGGCCTTGATCTCATTATATTAATAAGGTTCCTGAGTCATGAAATGACAGGCGTGTGTCACCATGCCTGGCTGAGTTTAACTCTTTTAGATTCCACATATAAGTGAGATTATGCTGTATATTTTCAATATATTCACTTTCAAGTAGAGAGGGACAGAGTGGGGGGAGGGAGAAAGAGAGAGGAAAGAGAGAGAAGAGAGAATGAGCACACATTCCAGGGCCTCTAGTCAAACAAACTCCAGATGCATGTGCCACTTTGTGTACATTAGCTCTGTATAGGTACTGGGGAATTGAACCCAGGTAGTTAGGCTTTTTAGGCAAGTGCCTTAATCATGGAATCATCTCCCTAACCCAAGCTATACTACTACTACTACTACTACTATTACTATTATTATTATTATTATTATTATTATTATTATTATTATTATTATTTTAACTTCCCTGAGAGAGAAAAATCATAGGTGAGAGCTTCCTGCCTCTGCAAATGAACTCCAAAGGCATGCAGCACTTTGAATATCTGGCTTTATGTGAGTACTGGGAAATCAAACCTGGGCTGTCAGACCTTTAACCACTGAGCCATACCTCCAACCCACATGCTGTATTTTTTAGTGGCTTAAACAGTAAATATTCATTATTTCTTGTGACTCTCTGGCTTTGAATAGACTAAGAAATTATGGTCTGGCTGTTTCAGCTGTTCCTCCAGGCCATCTGGTTCTCTGGAGCTGGCTAATCTAGGATGGCCTAGGAGAAATTGGTTTATGATCACTTGAGACAGCGGGGATAGATGTTTTGGCTATGGTGTCTCATAGTCCAGCAGACTAGCCCATATCCTTCAAAAGGTCACAAGTTCAGGGGTCCCAATTGCTGCAGAAGAGGTCAACCAATAATGTACAAGTTGTCTTCAAGCTTGCTCATAATGACTTTGTTAATGTCCCAATGGCCATAGGAAATCACATGGTCATGCTTATATTCAAGAGTTGAGAAATGCATTCTACTTTTTGATTAGAAAAACTCCCAAGAATACATCACATAGTATGTGCATGAAAAATGTATGAGAACTATTGACCATATTTGCCATAGTGGAAGAGAGTGGAGAGGAATGGACAATCCATGTGGACTTTAGCCTGGTCCATATTCAAGTTCTGGGGCTTATCACCCATAACTCGAATCCCACCAAAATCTCCAACAGGATCTGAAGTTTAAGAGAACTGTGGGTAGGACTGTCATTCTCTTCTCACAAGTGACATCTGGCTTAAGTATTGAATAAGGCTTTTGTGACCCCTATCCTCATTAGGAAGCTGTACCCCTGGAGTTCTGAGCTTCTTACTCAATTTCACTAGCTCATTATTTATTTGCAAGCAGAGAAAAGGAGGGAAGAAGAGGAGGAGGAGAGAGAAAGAGAATGAGAGAACAAGAAAGAGGTGGAATGGACATGCCAGGGCCTCTTGCCATTGAAAACAAACTTTAGATAAATGTGCCACTTAGTGCATGTAGCTGTGTGTGGGTACTGGGGAATCGAACACAGGCTATCAGGCTTTGTAATCAAGTGCCTTTCACTGCTGGGCCATTGCTCCAGCCCAAGTCTGAAGTTTTAATTAAACTTGACTTTTTGAGGAACCTATACATTGATTTCCAGAGTGGGATATACTAAAGATCATCTAAATCACCCGTATTCTTTTCTCTCCATTTTTGCCATATTTTTAATACTAGTCATTCCAACTAAGATGTGAGGTCATGTCTCAGTATGTAAAAATTTTCCATTTTCCTGATGATATTTTTTTTGAGGTAAGGTTCTAACTCTAGCCCAGGCTGACCTGGAACTCACTCTGTAGTTCCAGGCTGGTCTCAAACTCACAGCAATTCTTCTACCTCAGCCTCCCAAGTGCTGGGATTAAAGGCGTGCACCACCATGCCTGGCATGATTATTTTTAAACTTCTTAATGACAACTTCCATAATTGTAGACAATAAACCATGATGATTCCCTCACCATCCCTATTGACCCTCTCTATTAGTCTCTATTTTGTTTCATTATCATATCTGATTTTTGCTATTGAATGATTTCATATTCCTGTTAGTCACTTGTATGAGTTAATTTGAGAAATATATACTCAGTCCCTGTGATGGTTTGATCCAGGTGTCCCCCACAAACGAATGTGTTCTGAATGCTTGGTCCCCATCTGATGGCAGTTTGGGCTTATGGGGGTTATAGCCAGATTCCCCTTGCCTGCGTTTGGCACACTTTCCTGCTGCTGTTGCCCACATGATGTTGGCCAGGAGGTGATGTCTACCTTCTGCTCATGCCATCATTTTCCCTGCCATCATGGAACTTCCCCTGGAGTCCATAAGCCAAAATAAACTCATTCCTCCTATCAGCTGCTTTTAGTTGAGTTCTTTGTTGCAGCAAAGAGAAAGCTGACTACAACAGTTTTGATACCAGAGAGTGGGAACTGTCATGGCTGGTAGAACCCTGATTCTGTGGCTTTTGGACTTTGGAATTGATGAACTGATTCCAGGAGGAATATGGATGGTATTGAAACCTTGGCCTAAGGGACACCTTGCAGTACAGCTTCATGGACCATTCTGGTTAGAATTGGAAAGGCCTGAATGCAGTGAGAACTATAGACTGTGAGGTTTGGCTTCTCAGGGTGAGAAAAAACTTTGTCGGGACTTTACCAGAACCACTTTGTGTGAAAGGCTTACTGTGTTCTGCCTGCCTCTGTCCTGAGAACCTGTGCAGGGTTGCTTAGTGTACAAATGGATTGGTGTGAGCAGATGGAGATGGCACAGAGAGAAAGGGAATCTTTGGGTGGAAACCTCTACCCATTCATCTGCAATTATTTGAGAGATGACAACCATTGAAATTGGGCCAGGTGATCTGCACTGAGACAGCAGGAAGAATGCAGACTCTTTTGAAGTAGGGGACCTGAATGCTGAAGGAGTTTTCCTGCTTTTAAAAGTTGGTTTTGTTTCCCGCTGAATTAACAAGTTGGTAGCCCACCTGGTATTATGGCGTGTAACACATGCAGGAAGAGAGGGTCATTGGATTTGCAACACAGTTTTGGCCATGGTCAATGTGAAGCAGGTGAGTTGGAATGGAGGCCTGACCTGATGGAGCCATGAAGATGAACCTTGGGTTGCATTGGAGACCCAGTGAAATGACGGGACTATGGGATGGCTGTCATGGAGAGCTGCCAGCAACAGATGAAGTTTTCCTGGACTGTGAGTAACCGAGTTGGAGGGGCAGAATTGGAACTCCAGGAAACTTATTACTGTTTAGAATTATTGGACATGGAGAGGGTTTGATTTTGCTCTGCTTGCTTTACATCTTGCATTGGTTTAATCTGTCTTTACCATTCCCAATGCTATCTTTTGCAGTGTGAGTGTTCTGTGACATTATGGCTTTTTTATATTATAGTTCAGTTAAAGATCTCAGATTATGGGAATGTTTGAATATCACTGGGATGGATAAAAAATAGTGGGGATATTTAAAGTTGAGCTGAATGCATTATATTTTATATCATGTATGATTATTAGTTTGTAATTGCCAGAGGTGCACTATTATAGTTTGATCCAGGTGTTCCCCTACAAACAAATGTATTCTGAATGCTTGATCCCCTGCTGATGGCAGTTTGGGTATTAGAACCTTGTGGGAAGTGTGTTGTTGGGGGTTGGCTTATGGGGGTTATAGCCAGTTTCTCCTTGTCAGTGTTTGGTACTCCTGTTGCTGTTGTTTCCGTGATGTTGGCCAGGAGGTGCTGTCCAGCTTCTGCTCATGCTGTGCCATGATGGAGCTTCCCCTTGAGTCTATAAGCCAAAATAAACCCTTTCATCCAAAAGCTGCTTTTAGTTGTGTTCTTTCTGTACAAAAATGAGAGAAGTTAACTACAACAGTCCCTCTCTCCATTTTTAATGATTTTTTTAAGGAAGAGGGAAAAGTTGTTTGCATTCATGTGTTTTGAAAATTACTGATCAAATGTGTCTTGAAAATTCCTTTTGTAGGCTCAGAATATTTTCTTAAAATTATTTCAAAGGAAACAGTGCATATGTATGTGTCTTTGTCAAAGCACACATATTCTACAAAGAGCTAAGAACAAAATTACAAACAGCCACTGCAAGAGTATGATGCTTCTTTCTTTACAGACAAAACAGCCTAGGACTAGTATGTTCCTTTGATTGTTCTATGCATCTTCAGAAAGAAAATAATATACTTTGTGTTCATGAATGTGTTCTCATTCTGAATTCAATAATAGGAAACACAGAGGTTGAAAATTGAGTATGATATGGTCTCTGATCCTAAGCAGAGCACAGTTCAGAAAAAAGTACTAGACATGATTATGTCACTAATAAATCTTGCCCGGTTAGTTTAGTTATAAAATTAGGTCACATTACTTTTAAATGACTCCCTTGTAGCCACTGGCTTCCAAGATAGTTGAATACATGTAAGAAATGGCAAAAAACTCATGATTCAATTACTGTTTATTTTATATAATAACTGCCTGTATATATTACTAGGTTTTGTGAACCAGGATGAGTTTAGTTTAAAGGTTTGCTAAGTACCTTCCAGTTAGGTTGTGCTTTGTTATTCATCCTGAGTAAAAGTAATAGCTATTAATTACTCTAAGGGATATTTCTTTTATTTTTCAACTCATAGGGTAGGTTATCCTTTTCTTACCTGACCACCTTAAATATATTGGCAACTGATGTGCTAATTTTTGAGTGGTAATCATTACAAAATGTATACATATATCAAATAACATTTTATGTGCTAAATATATTCAATTTTTAAATTAAATATTGAGGAAATATCAAAAGTTAATTACAACTTAGTGATGGAGAAAACAAAACCCTAAGTGTATGACCTTTTTAATAAAATCCAACAAAAAAAAGCAAATTTTTTAGTATCTAAAGGTACAATTTCTGTTCTATAAGACTTATAAGGCATGTGATACATGGGTAGTATAAGTAATTTAACTGAGTTTTGGACCTAGTTTTGAAAAGCAAATATTAATTCCATGTCCTGGATATTGTGAATAATACAACAATGAACATGGGGGTACAAATGCCTCTTCGAAATATTGATTTCAATTCTTTTAGATAAATGTCCATAAGTGTAATTGCTGTGTAATAGGGTATTTCTATCTTTAGGACTGTCCCCATACTACTGACTGCAGTAAATAATAATTTATTGACATTTCAACATTGCTAAAAGCATCACTCTTTGACATCACAAAGTCAGTAAGCTATTGATGTGATGGATATGTTAATTAGTATGGTTCACGCTTTCTACAATGTACGCACACATAAAATTACATGATAATCCATTAATATACAGAACTATTACTTTTCATTTCAAAATAAATTAATAAACACATTTGATAGTATTACTTCAGAATTTGGCTAAAAAACACTATAAGTAGAAAAACTAAAATAGGGGCTGGAAAGATGTCTCTGTCAGTAAAGTCCTTGCTGGACCCAAGTTTAGATGTCCAGATCCCATGTAAAATGCTGGATGAGGTGGTGACTATCTGGTATCCCAATGCTGGAGAGGCAGAGATAAGCCTACACCTAGGTCTCGCTTGCTCACTAGTCTAGTGAATGGCTGAGTTTCAGGTTCAGTGAAAGACCTTATCTCAAAAAAAAAAAAAAGGTGGAGAGTAACTGAGGAAGGCACCTGGCAATGACATTTGGCCTCCATACACATACATGTGCACACATGCACCCACACATATATGAACATGTATATTCAAATATACACCACATGTAAAAGCAAAAAATAATAAAATAGAGAAAGTCAAAGCCGGGCGTAGTGGTGCACACCTTTAATCCCAGCACTCAGGAGGCAGAGGTAGGAGGATCACCATGAGTTCAAGGCCACCCTGAGACTACATAGTCAGCCTGGGCTAGAGTGAGACCTTACCTCACACAGACCCCCCCAAAAAAATGGAGAAAAGTCCAAAAGAAGTTTTTTTTTTTAACATAGACATATCTGAATAAGTAATTGAAGAAAATGTACTTAATTCTTTCTCTTAAAGCTTTTTCTTTTTTTTTTTGGTTTTTTGAGGTAGGGTCTTGCTCTAGTCCAAGCTGACTTGGAATTCAGTATGTAGTCTCAGGGTGGCCTTGTACTCACAGCAATCCTCCTACCTTTGCCTCCCAAGTGCTGGGATTAAAGGCGTGTGCCACCACAGCCAGCTTAAAGCATTTTCTTCCACTTTCAAACTAAACCTTCTTCACAATGAATTTATGTACATGAAATATTCGTTAAAAAGTATGATGCCATAAAGTAACAACCCTTAATTTCTAACATCACAGTATTCATTAGCTTGCATAAAATATCATGCACTTTTGGGTTCTTATAGCCATGAATAAAGAAATGGAATGTTTAATAATATTGAACTTTCAGCAACAAGTGTTTCTGCCATAAGCAAGATATGTCATTTATTTCCCAACACTTTCAAATTAATGAGAAAATAGTTGGATGTTTATAATTGAGTACAAAATATACACATGGCTGGTAATTTTCTCACTCTCCAGACAAAGGTTAGATTGCCACAGGGAAGTAATAAAATTATCTTTAATAAAATGAACTTTAAATGAGGAGTTACACAAGTAAATAAAACAAGTCACTGAATTAATCACAGTGATGTTTTACATCTTAACTATTACAGGAATGCAGTCAATATTTACTAAATTGAGGGGAGTGTTACCACTTTAGAAAAATATTTTATTCTGAGACATTTACTAAAAACTTTGATCAATTCAATATGACCTCAATAATTGATAATGCATAAAATAATACTTTTTGTAGGCTGTAAATAAATAAATGATGTATAAACATGAAGTAAATTGAAAGTAAATAGATCAATTTAAGAGTTCTTTCTAAATTTTTTATTTATATGCTCGTGCGTGTGTGTGTGTGTGTGTGTGTGTGTGTGTGTGTGTGTGTGTGTGTGTGCATGTGTATGGGTGCAACAGGGCTGCTTGCTGCTGCAAATGAGCAACAGAGTTACACGACTTACATAGGTGGCTTTGGAACTGCACCCAAGACAGGAAGATTTTGCGCAAGCGCCTTTATCCACCGAGCAATCTTCCTAGCCCCAATTTAAGAGTTCAAATGAGCTGTTGAGTATTTAAGAACTTGAAGAACTCTATGATATCAGTGCTTGGTTTTGAGGGACATTTTGTAACTAATTGAGAACTTCCATAATTTTCAATTCAGTGTGTTGGGCCAGGCATATGATGTATGATTGATCTCATATTTTTTGCCTCTTGTGTGTGTAATATGGTGTGTGGTACATGTATGGCACTCATATGTGTCTTGCTGCACTCCTAAGCTAGCCTGCAGCGGTGCTCACCTGTGGTGGCAGGAACTGAATACCTGGTGTCCAGCTCCATTGCTTTTTGTCCTGTTCTTGTTTTTTGAGCCAGAGTCTCCTTTTGCTGATTCTGGAGCTTGTGTGGCTCCCAGTGGGACTGGGGTTATACCATCATGTGTCTACACCCAGCTCTTTCTTATGTGGGATCTGGAGATTTGAACTCCTGCAGTCTCAGGCCCCACTCAGGCCCTCATGCTTGTGTAGGAAGTTCCCTTAGCAGCTGAGCCATTTCTCTGGCTCCATCTCTGGCATTTTGTTTGTTTGTTTGTTTCAGCTTGGACATTTTATTTTATTATTTTTCTTAAACTTTTTATTGACAATTTACACAAATATAAGCAATATATCATCATAATCTTCTCCTACCACCCTTTCTTCCCTCTACCCAAGCCCTCCTCCACTAAATCCATTCTTCTTTTCTGCTAGTCTCTTTTCTATTTTCTATATTCCCATCTCATTTTTTTTAGGAAAAATATGCACTTTATTGCTTCCAAAGCCTAAGATTGAAAACAAAGTAATGGATGAGGGACCAGTTAGAGAACAGGAAGTGACTATGACATTTGATATACTTTAGAATATCTTTACTTAATGGGAATATCTTGATGATATTCTTTTTTTATATAAATTTTTTTATTGTCCATAATGAGTTACAACATTTAGTGGGCAAACAATGAGTTGTTATCCCCAATTTCCCTCCCCACGCCGCTGGATAACCTCCTCCATGGGTCGTCTGGATCAGTCCTTGTGACAAGGGACCATAGATAGCCTAGTATTCAGCCAGGTTCTCCTGGCCATGCCTCTGGATAATCTCCCCCACCTCGGCTCTCACAATCTTTCCGCCCCTCTTCCCCATAGTTCCCTGAGTCTTGGTGGATGAGTAATAAGTTTGCTTTAAGATTGTGAGCTTAGGGGTCTTTCTGTCAAAAATCGTTGGTTTCTGTTCCACTGGCTAATCCTGTGTTGATTTAATGGG
>PVHP010048014.1:0-12687 GCA_004024765.1 Zapus hudsonius | reverse complement strand
TGTAAGCCAAAATAAACCCTTCCCTTCTACAAGCTGCTTTCGGTCAGGTGCTTTCTGCCAGCAACATGAAACTGACTGCAGCAGCTTCAAGGTCTATTCTGTTTGAGTAGGTGATGTACCCAACTAAGTACTGCCTTGTACTTAAGGGTGGCCCAGTGACATAGAACTCTGGCCAATGAGGCATCAGCTAATAGATTTTTCTGATTTCTTAGTGGAGGCCCAGCTCCTTCCAGCCACTTCTTCCTACTTTCAGAGACTTGAAGTATGTATTAGGTTCTTTCTCATTGCTGGGATGAAACACATGGCCAGAAGGAACTTTCAGAAAGGAAAAGGTTTAATTTGCCTTATAGTTTTCCTGGAAAAGTTTCATCATGGTGGGGAAGGTATGTTAGGAGCAGACAGCCAAGCATCCTATTGCAGTATAGGAAGCAAAGGACAAACAGTAGTAATGACAGGGCCGTAAAACTTCAAGGCCTTCCTCCAGCAAGGTTCACCTCCTAATGGTTTCACCATCTTCCAAAGCATCAGCATCAGCAGGGGCTTCAGTGTTTAAACACGCAGGCCTATGGCAGACTCAAACCACAGCAAGGGATAATGGGCATTTTGTATCTTGTTTATTACTTGCACCTTAAATCAGTAGAATCTTGATAGCTATTGACACACACCAAGTTTTTTCAGTTGTCACATGTTGATATTTTTAGCTGAATGATATTTGTGGTTGGGGGCTGTTCTGTGCCTTCTAGTAGATTTAACATCTCTGGTCTCTCATCCCACCAGTTATGATAACCAATAATGTTCTCATACATTTTCAAGTGTCCCCCAAAGGGCTCCAGTTGGAACCATCACCATGTATCATTTCATTTGATCTTCTTAACACCTTTGGAGGTAGAAAGAAACATTTAATTAAAAAGGTGAAGAAACTTAGATGCTAAAATATTAAGACACACCAGATGTTGCAATATTCATATCTGAGGGATCTAGGACCAGAACTTAGGACTTTAGGGCTCCCGGTCCAGTGGATTTTGCATTTCAGCGCTGGAGTTCTTTGTTCTGGGGAGGTCCACTGACCCAGTGGAATGGAAGGAAGATTTGAAAGCAAAGAGTCTGGAGGACATAAGGTTAAAATGTAATATTTCCCCTCTTGCACATCTCCATATGATTTGAAAGATGCCACTCACCATTTCAACAGACGTCAGTGCCCTGCAGTTGGATTGCCTTCTCTTATTTTCCAAAAAACATACTGTTAGAAGGAAGCCAAAAATTTCCATAGTATTTTCCTATGTCCTTAATGATATCATGTCCTCAGTCAACCTTTGGGAAGTCCAAAAAAGAAGAACTGAGAAGATGCCATTTTGATTTGATTGTTTTTGCCCCTGGTTCATTTCCTCAGCAATCTGCAAGAAACACCAGCCACCTGCTGACTCAGGCCCGTTTTTGCATCCAGCACCTTTTCAGATTTCTAGCTGGGATTGCTCACTGGAGTGTGATTGACACACCATCACCCCAAGTTGTGATTCTGGGCCTTTGAACAAATGAACACAAGTACTTTTAGCTCACTGTTAGCTGCCTGGAAAACTGTTCTTCAGTGGAAATTTGAGCAGAGAGGGCCTCTGGTGGCAAGAAGGTATCTTCAAGGAAGCTGAAATTTATAGACCCACTTCAGCCTTGACCTTTGGATCCACCTTATTTTTTTTCTAATGATTTCAACCCAAAAGTTGATGTAGTTTTAAAGGCACATCTCTACCTGATAGCTTCAGAGAATCCCTGTGAAGTCTACAAACCTTGCTAATAACTGTGGAGACAGAAGCATGTTACCTTATGGACTGCCAGCCTGTATAAACATGGTGTGAGCCTATTTGGGGAAGCTATTGGTCTGATAATGAGTGAGTTGTAAAATAGTATTATTCTTGAAAAGTTGTTCCCCTTTTCATCTTGTGACATTAAGAAAGACAGATGAGCACACCCCAAAGGAGCATTAGAAGAAAGATTAAAAATATATTGCTGATTTTGACTCATTTTCTTACTTATTCTTAATAAGTTTTTTTCTATGTTATATTCTATTTTAAACTTTTTTCTCTTTTGACTAAAGGACAGTTGAATAAGTTGCAAATTTATGAAACTAATTTTGTGAATCATAAACTCATTGCATTGACAAAATTAATTTAAAGAAATAGCTATGTATCTGACCTAACCTGTTAGAAGACAGTCAGACAGAGAAGATAAAAAACTTCAAAGTGATGCTTACATGTGGACATGCTCTCTAGGAAGCTAGCTATCCAATGGAGTCTTGGTATTTGTCCATCAAAAGCACCCATGTGTTCCTTGATGGAGTAGATACATATCTCTTTCATGTCATAAACGTGGATTTTGATGTACATGTTTAAAGATGAATTAAAAACTGATTTTTTTTTCTGTGAAGGAAAGTCAGATCTAAAAACAATGACTCGTCTAGCAGTATACTGTGAAAGTGTAGAATGTTTTAAGAGCAATACTGAAAAAGCGATACAAAAGGGACCACACTCATTTGTGTGGTGCTTTCTGTCCTTTATTATCAAACATTGTGGGAGGTTATGATTTTTTCCTTGTCATGATTCTACTGCCAAGGGTCTCTGCTTCCTCCAAGGTGATAGGAAAATGCCTTCTTTCCTGGAGAAGTGTCATCCACTCAGTTATAGACAGCTTCATTTCCAGTGGACCCTGTTTTCCTGTGGTATACATAGTCCTGCATGGAAAAGCTACAAAGGCCAGTTCTAGGTCTCCTGGGTTCTCATTCTACTTAGTCTTAATATCAGAGGTATGCTGATATGGCCTTCAACATGTCCCAAGAGTATATTTTCAGAGTTTACTGTGTCACAGGCAGATTTCCAGTCTATACTGAGGAGGGACATCAGTAAGAAGTTGGGCTTTGAGTCTGAGTGACATTCTATTAATTCCTCTTTCCTATGCGACAGTAGTTATCAGAGTCAATATCAGATGATTAACAGTACTATCCACCACTCTCCAGTGAACCTTAGGTACTTGTCTTGGCCACTGAGAATATGACAAGGAAGATAAGTTATCGGTTTCCCTGCTTTCAACAGTCTGGTTCTCATAACAACCTTATGACAAGCTGCAGTGGGGCACTACGTTTCTTATTTAGCATGTGAACAAATGGTAGATGTTGAGTTATGTGTAATAATAGAACACCAGCCTCCCAGATATGGCTTAAATTCCGGTTCTGCCACCTCTGAGTGACCTCACATGAGGAAAAGTTCTGTAGTTTCTGAGCCCATGTTTTTTCCTCTGTGAAACTCAAGTAGCATCAGCATCTTTGAATGTTCTTGTGAGAACTAGGCTTTGAATAGAGAACTTCAAGACCAATGTCTGATGCAGAGCAGGCACTCAATGAATATTTGACCTGATTTGGACTTGCTATAGGAAGCATTATTAGAGAACTGGAGGGTCCGGCACAGTTTTGAGAGGAAAAGTAACTGGATGAACAATGGGAAGTTCAGGAAAAGCTGCGTCATGGAGTGCAGCTGTCTAGGGAGGTCTCGTGGGCATCCCAGCAGGGCCTGATGTTGGAGTGTTGCTTTCATCACAGAAGCTAAAAGAAGGATGTGCAAGTCTCAGGCTATTCAATTTACTGAGCAGCAGGTTTTTATTCCTCAGGAGCTTCTAATGTTTTTGAGGGGAACATGAGTGGAAAAGTAAACCGTGTGATCCAGACACGGTGTTCTCCTGGAGGAGAGAACCCAGACTACTTTTATATCCTTGGTTTTTCCACTGTCTACGTCTGAGCTGTGCATCTTTCTTTGCTCAGGAAGCACTGGGTGAGCCAGGACATGAATAAACTCAGAGGTCAAGTAATATGAGCTTAAATTTGATGAGAAGCCATTCAATCCATGTGGCACTTGAGAAGGGCCTGGAAGGATGAATGGACTTTGTAAGGAAAGGGGGAAAAGATACGTGGGAAGGATGAACAAAAACTCAGAAAACATACAGCTTTGTTAATTGAAGGGCTGGGAGAGAGGTGATCGGTCTCATGGATATCTTTGAATTACTGAATGCTGTGCTCAGCTTTCGCATTTATATCTCTTAAGAAGCCAGTGGCATTAACTGGATTGTTCCTGCTGCTTGTTCATTGGTCATACGAAGTCATTTGTTGCATTGGGGATTTTCCAGGTTGCTGGTGGCAACAATATTTCTGGAACACTAACTTTTAGAATTATTTGTTCCTTCCTAGGAAAGCGGGTGAGTACATGTGGGAGGAAAACTGGCAAAATCAAGGAGAAGCTTTGATGCATACACAGTCCTTCCTACGAATACATCCGAGTCATAACTGAGCAGTCATGACACTCTCCATTCATTTAATGAAATTAATTTTTCCAGACTCCACTTTTTATGCTGCCAAGCACTTTACAGTGAGAAGCAAAAAGGAGATAATGAGATAATGCTTTATGGAACCATGCAGCAGCAAGTTCCCTGTCATTAGCAAGACAGAAGAATTCATTAAAAACAGTGTGGATAAAAGAAAACTCAAATAGCAACCCGAAAGGACAGTCCAGAATCAGGGTGTGGCTTCTAAAGTTCTTTATCTTTTACTATAAGAAACCTGAGCTTGCTGCTGGGATTCCAAGTGTGACTGGGACCTGAGCAGTTTCCCGTTCTAGGCTATTGTCCTGAGAAGCCATATTCATCGCCAGTTCCTCAGACATAAGATATCATGATAGAGTAGAGAGATTATATTGAGAGTCTGCTAAAGCCAGTGACAAGGCATTTCTGTCATTCATTGGCCACCCTGTGGCTTGCTTTCCTCGTCCTCAAAGGAGGTATGAGAACCTGTAGAGTTACTGTGAGAACCAGGTTTGCTAATTGCTTTGGCATATTGATCAATGCATAGTATATTCATATGATGGTTAATATTATCAGCTTGACAGTATCTCTTATCATGTAGGAGAAAAAACTCTGGGTATGTCTGTGAGGGAATTTCTGTATTCATTGAGTTGGGAAGACCAACACTAACTACACACTAACTGAGTAGCACCGTTCCAGTCTGAATGGGAAGGAGAAAGTATACCCAGCACCCACATTCATCTCTCTCTTCTTCCTGACTGTGGGCACAACATGGCCAGCTGCCTCACGATCCTATCATCATAACCTCCTTGCCAGGATGGATTGTACCCTCAAACTGTGAGCCAAAATAAACCCTTCTTTCATGAAGGTGCTTTGATCAAGTATTTGGACACAGCAAGGAGAAAAGTAACTAGTACAAACTTCCATTTTAAAATTTTTCATCATTTATTTTGGATGGGTACATATTTGTGGGTGCGTGTCGATGTTCATGTGTGAGTATAGGTGCCTGTGTGTGCGAATGTGGGAGGTCAGAGGATAACTTCCAGGTTGGTCCTCGCTCACTCATCCACCTCCTTTGAGGCAGGATTTCTCACTCTGGATTCTCCTTCTACTGTTCTTTGCTTGGCTTGAGTTCTGGGACATTCTCCTGTCTCTGCTTCTAATCTTGCCATCACCAGCAGCATGCTGGGATTCCAGAAGCCTGCTTATAGCTTCTCAGGGTTGAATTCAGGTACTCCAGCTTGAGTGCCTTATCCATTGAACCATCTCACCAGCCCAGGACTTCACCTTTTGTTAGTAATCAAAAACTGCCAGGTCAGCTGACCCCATCATTTAGTATAATTTGCAGCCCAAGATAGCTGTGAATGTGGCCCAACACAAATCATAAACTTACTTAAAACATTACGAGACTTCCTTTGTCATTTTCCTGTAACTCAGCTGCACAGTCCTTGAGGTGAACTTTGTAGGTGACAACATCATGTCACAATGTCAAATAGTTGGACCAGCCTGGTGGCCATCGTCCTTGCTGCAGCTGTGTGCCTGTGTGAGCAGTGCAGCGTGGTGGTGTGGATGTGCTTCAGGAGGAGGGCTCACCAGACAATACAGGTGTCTTAACTCCCATTGTCCCCCTTTTTCCTTGCTGCTAGGACTTCAGTTTTCTCCCATCTCCCTAAAGTTATCTGGTCAAAATTTAGGTTGACCTAAGCCCATGATGTTCCCATTCTCTGGATAATTGCCTGTTTAATTGTGTACATTGAGACCATTTTTTTGGTCAATGTGGTCCAAGGGAACTATTACTGGGAGACATTTGAGAAAGTGCATTTGCTCTTCCACAGCGATGCATATAGAAGTGGGACCTGTTTTATAGCAGATGTTATTGTATCTCTATGGGATGTGTGGAACTCAGCTGTCATCTTGGCACTGGGAGTCAAAGTAGCTCTAGAACATGCTATACAAAGAGATAAAGCATCTGGTCTTGCCGGGTGTGGTGGCGCACACCTTTAATCCCTGCACACGGGAGGCAGAGGTAGGAGGATTGCCTTGAGTTCAAGACCACCCTGAGATTACATAGTGAATTCCAGGTCAGCCTGGACTACAGTGAGACCAAAAAACAAAAACGAAAACAAAACAAAACAAAAAAACATCTGGTCTTAGTGATGGTGCCACCTGTGACCTTAGTCAACTTCGTAGCCACCTGCCACTAAGCACCTACCCTGGAACCACCGTATCCTTTCATTGTTTCCTTCTCTGGAGCAGAAAGCACCCTAGGGGATACAAGAGTCTGGCAGATGGGGTCTAGTTTGGCTCTGAGTTGAATTCCTCTTTAAGTTTAGAGAAAAATTCTTAGGTTTCCTTCACTGGTGCAATTATAGTTGAAGTAGAATAAAAAAAATAGTTTCTCCTGTCAGTCTGTCCTAAACCCCTCTCTGAGGAAAAAGTTTGAATCCAGAACTCATCCTTAGATATCTGACTGGGTCTAGAAGGCAGAAGGGGGTCACATCAAGCCATTCCATGCTAGAGCACTCATAGATTTTTATTTCCACAATGAGGGCTTAAAAGGACACAGGGTGTGTTAGCTTCATTTGAAAACTGAGACACTGAGATACATTTCACACCTTTAATCCCAGCACTCAGAGGCAGAAGTAGGAGGATCACTGTGAGTTCCAGGCCACCCAGAGACTACATAGTGAATTCCAGATCAGCCTGGGCTACCTCAAAAAAACCAAAATAAATAAATAGATAAAGAAATAAATAGATAAAGAAAGAAAGCTTAGCTAGTTGGCCAAATTCTGCTATATCCAGCATGAAAAGGCTTTCTAGGAAAAGAGATGGGCTGTTCAAGGACATGAAGGGTCTTATACAAGCAAATTAATTGCCAAGACTGGCCTAGAATTCAGGCTTCTTGATGTCTTGTCCTGAATTTCATAAATTGCCTACCCTGATGGAGAGATTCTGATGCCATTGAGGGATAGATTAGCAGAGATGTGTCTATTGAACTCATTGAGCATGTTTGCCTACTGTTTACATAACACTGGGCTAAGCGTTGGGGATTTAGTGGTCAACAAAAGAAGTTGTGGGCTTACTTGTCATAGAGGGATGGAGAAAGCTGGTGGAATGGTGGAGTGGTTTGATCCAGGTGTCCCTCATAAACTTAATGCATTCTGAATGCTTGATCCTTAGCTGATGGCAGTTTTAGAATTGGCACCTTGTTGGAGCTGTGTTGTTGGAGGCTGGTTTATGGGGATTATAGCTGGCTTCCCCCTTGCCAGTTTTTGGCACACCTTCCTGCCGCTGTTTGCAGTGTGTGGCAGAAGCGATGTCCACCCCTCTGCTCATGCCATCATTTTCCCTGCCATCATGGAGCTTCCTCTGAAGTCAGTAAGCCAATATAAGCCCATTCCTCCACAAACACTTTTGGTTGGGTTCTTCTTTGTTGCAGCCATGAGAAGATTGACTACAACAGATGGTCCTAGTAGGTCAGTGTCAGCTGGGAACATTAGTAGAGGACATTAGGACTTGGCAGGAAGACCAGGCCTGGGAGACATTCATACAAGAATGAGGATAATGTCTGAGGACCTCAGGGCATACCATCTTATTGGGTTCTAACACTTGTGTTTCAGAGCTCTGTGAAGGAGAACCAGTCAGGCTTCAGGGAGAAGTCTGCTAGGTAGGTCTGCTTTCTCCTGACCCCTCTAGAGAGCTTCAGGCATTGCTCTGATATTTACATAGCTTTGTGTCTCAGTGACTGGAAAGTTTCTCTCAGGCAAGGCCTGCTTGTCTTTCTTCGTGGTGATGCCCCACCTGAATGCCTAGACATCTCCAAAGGGAAATCCAGAGAAAGATCAAGGAAGATGTGGTGTTATGGTGACACACCTTTAACAACTAGCTCTCTGGCAGAAACGGGGACAGAATTCCTAATTCGTTGTCCTTTCTAATTTCTGTGACATTAATATTCTGATGTTAAGCTGCCAATGTGATATGGTATCAATAATTTCCATAATTCTTTTTTTGCATGTATGATGTGAGTGGGGGGGGCAGAGGACAACCTTGGATGTTACCCTCAGGTATACCATTCACCTCTTTTGATACAAGTTCCTTCACTGGTCTGGAGGTGACTGACTAGCCTAGACTGCTAGAGAACTTCAGAAATCCATTTGTCTCAACCTCCCCAGAGCTGGGATGACAGGCACATAGCAGTATGACCAGTGTTTGCATGGCTTCTGGTGATTGAGCTCAGGACCTTATGCTTACAGGCAAGTGCTTTACCCACTGAGGTATCTCTTTAGCCACCAACTTTCATAATTCTTGGGAGCCTGTAGAAGTTGGATGCCACAAGACTTGTCTCCAGTACCCCCTCCCCCTCAGAAAGTGGCACGATGTGCCACCCATGAAGTGATCAGCTCCCTAAGTGATTTTTGGGATGGGACAGTATTAGTGTGGACAAGTATTCCACACTAATACTGGCCTCATATTCACTTTCTCCACCTGAAATATAGATTGATTTTTTGACCATTTTCTTTCTTCTAATCCTCTGCCTTTGAGCTTTTTTTTTAAATTTAGCATTGATTTAAAAAATATTTAAGAAAGGGCTGGAACAAAAATCTTGCTTTCTGTTTAAACAAGAGATATTTTTCAGCCTTGTTATTGATTTTTCTGTTATTCCCATACTACATTAAATTAGAAAAAAGTTGGCTTTATTTTTCCTGCAAAGGAAAACAAACAGCCTTAGGGCTTTTCCTCACACCATAACCTGTTCCTTCTGAAGAGTTTTAAGAGGTGGGATGTCACACACCAGGGTCTCAGGGCAGCCTGCAAGAGGGTCACCTTTTCCCAGTCAACTCAGATTTTCAAAGCTGCTCTTTTCCTCAATGCGTTTTAAAAGTTTATTTGTTCAGCCTGTAAAGTAAAGCTGAGAATATTATGGACTCATGATATGAATCCTGTTAATGAAACGACATTTAGAAATGAGAGCATTACTGTCTGGGCTATTACATTGGCTGTGGATTAGTCATAATGTTCTGAGGACCCTTTCTGATAGGAGGCTTATTTTTTTATGTGACTAGAGAGTTCCATTACTGGTTGCTATCTTCAGTGGACAGTTTCAGGGCAGATAAAAAAAATGAACATTTTTGAAAAGCAATTAAATGGGTGGTAGGCCAATTCTGGAGATGGAAAGATTTAAAGAAAAAAATGACAAATTGAAATTTAATCCATTGAAAAGCAAGTGAGTTTATCACTGTTGTGCAGAAAGCCCCCCAGTGGTAGGTGGGGTGATTACCTGGGCTGCACTCATAATCTGGAGATGAATGATATTTAATTGAAAAGCAGAAAGCCAAGGGTTAGAAGTTGCCTTGTTTCATTTATGTAGAAAAGCTTTGCTAATAACCACATGTGCCTAACAGATGTTCTCAAGGAACTTCTCAGAAAGAAAGGCCAAAGCAAGCTGTTTTTACACATGAACAAAGACTAGGGAGGGAGAGAGGAAAGTTTGCAGGAGGACAGGTAGGGAAAGATCACCCAGAGGTGCCCAGCTCTGGGACCCAGATAAGTCTTGGTGTCAATCTTGTCCCTGCAACCTCGTAGCTGCATGGCTGTGTGTCACTCACCACTCTGACCTTCACTTCTATCATCTGGACAATTTAAGAGCTGATGAGAATTCAATGAGAGAGTAATGGAGCATGCAACGCATATTCAATGAAAGGTCTTTCCTTCACAGGAGCTCTGAGCCAAAATATAGGTGCCCCTCTGATATATGTGGTTGACAATTTAATGTGTACGGTAGGTCCTATCCCAGGCTGGTGGGATTCTGTAGCCCTGGCTGATTACCTATGATGGGGAAGTAAGCCTCAGGGGCCATCCTGGTCTTCTCAGACCCCCAGGGACTAGAGACTCACAGGTACTAGAATTTCTGCCCGGAGGCTTTTTGGAGCAAGTACAAGGCTTAGATGAGCCCTGGGTAGATAACTATCCTCAACTGCAGACCAGTGGTGGCAGAAAGGTAGTTCATTGTACTTTTTTGATAAGAATTATAATTTTCTTTATAGATGCAGTACTGACTCATCTCAGGAAAAAGAAATCAGCACACACAAAAAAGCTAAAAGAAGAGAATACAAAATATAATTTCCCTCCCACAGTAAGACATTATTATGTGATTTTCAAACTTTTCATTCTTACTGAATGAAATTATTCCCTGAGGAATGAGTTCTACTTCTTTTTATAAACCTACATTTGTTTCAATATCAACATCATGCTTTAAATAATTTAATGTCCCCCAATTCCAGATTCTTGAATACAACTGACTTTGGGGTGACTTCATAACTAATTTTGTGGTTTCTTGTACTAATGGATAGACTAAAATGCGTTTTGCTCTAGAGTGGATTTTCCAAGTTCTTCCTCATTTCCTGTGCATTTATATGCTACAGTTCTAAGACTTATTTGCTCTGGATAGTTAAAATCATGAGTATATTGAATATTTTGGTCATTTGCTTTTGCTTATTTCTCTATAGTAAACATGCATTGCTTTACAACAAAAAGTATACAAAACTTTCTTTTTGTTGTTTCAATATCTTTATTATGAATAAGTATATACATTGTATGATCAAATCTTGTGAATGTGTCCCCATTTCCCTCCTCTCTGTCCCCTACCCACTGGGTTACTTCCTCGGTGTTCATACTGGATCTGTCCAGAGGGTTACGAACTGCACAAGAGGTAGCCAGTTTTTCTTTCTTTCTTTTTCTTCCCCCTTTGTGTATTGTTGCTGAGGGGGGCAATGTCTCTGGGTATTCTCCCCCACCATGGCTCTTACATTCTTTCCGCCCCCTCTTCCACTCAGTTCCCTGAGAATAGTGGCTGAATTTTAAGTCTGCTTTATTGTTGAGATCTTAAGTATCTCTGGATCTTTGCCCTGGGTTGTGTTGGGTATCGGTAGTATAAAACTTTCTAAAAATATGTTGAATCCCACTTTTAAATTCTATACTATCTATTCTTGATATAGCAAAGTCACACACATGTGTGTATTTGCATGTTTTTAAGTCTCTGGTTGTGAAATTATACATTTTAGTAGCAATCTATCATGAAGATATTTTAACATCAGATACATTTTACCATTGTCTTATTGGTTGTTTAATATTCTGTTATATAGCTACAACATAAGGAACACTATATTGCTAGTATTTGTTTTCCCCCAATATTTTATTATTAGAGAAGATGCTTTGTTGAATCTCATTTTACATATTCTTAATTATTCATCATGTTTTATTTTAAAAGTGAGGTGGTTAGATTTACATGGGTGGTAAAATGTGTTCTAAGTTTCAGATGCACAAGGTGGCACATGTGTCTCGAGTTAATTGACAGTGGCGGGAACCCCTGGCACTCCCATACTTATGTTTTTCTGCCTCTTTCTCTCTAATAAATAAAAATATTAAAAAAAAACCCCTGAGTCCTTAACTAATGGCTGTGGCCTGTTTTCTGGTAGGAAGATTGATTTAATGTGGTGAATCATTATGTTAGTGTCAGCATCTAATTTCCTTTATACCCACATGTTGGTCATCAGAGGAAAGCACTTTATATTAAACTGAAAAATGCTACAGCCAGATGCTGACTCTCATGGTGCACTATGTGTTAGGATAGAATCTGGGGCAGGAGACCATCAGCAGTGACTTGAATACTTTCTGCACCGGATCCCATACTCTTGGGCTCCCAAGAAAAGTTGCACTATGCGAGAGACTGCCGGGGAGGCTACTAAAAACAGAAGCTAGGTAATCCGGAATTGTGTATATTTGTTAACCTATACTGATCTCACTCTCTGATGGAGATTGTGTTTGTATTTTTCAGGATGCAGTGAGAGAGCTGGGGCCCATCTAACCCTACCAACCGACCGCAGACAGAAAGCTGAAATCCTGGAAAGAGATGAGCCACCACAGTCATACAGTGGAGGATCTATATGGAACCCCGCAGAGAATGATTGGATGAACAAGGGACCCACAGTCACAGCTATTCAATCAACACAAGATAAGCCAGTGAGACAGAAACCAACGAATCTCGACACAAAAACCCCTAAGCTCACAACATTAAAGCAGCCTTAATACTCACCCACCACGACTCAGGGAACTGAGCGGAAGAGGGGGACGGAAAGATTGTGAGAGCCTTGGTGGGGGAGACTATCCAGAGGCATGGCACCCCTCAGTAACAACACACTTGGGCCAGGAGAACCAGGCTGAGTACTAGGCTATCCATGGTCCCCTACCACAAAGACTGATACAGACGGCCCACAGAGGAGGATATCCAGCTGAATGGGGATGGGGAGGGGGGGCAATGAGGAATTGGGGATAACAACTCATTGTTGGCCCACT
>PVHP010048013.1:0-12685 GCA_004024765.1 Zapus hudsonius | reverse complement strand
CTTGCCAGTGTTTGGCACACCTTCCTGCCGCTGTTTGCAGTGCTGTGGCAGAGGTGATGTCCAGCCCTCTGCTCATGCCATCGTTTTCCCTGCCAGAATGGAGTCTCCCCTCGAGTCCGTAAGCCAAATAACCCATTCCTCTACAAGCCGCTTTTGCTTGGGTTCTCTCTGCGCAGCAACTAGAAAGCTGACTGCAACATCCCTGTACCCACCTCAATGGGGGCCTTCCTACATGGACTTGCTGGACCAATCCATGGGATAGGGGGATATGGATTGTATCAAAGGTAGCCAGATTTTTTTCTCTCTCTCCCCCACCATGGCTCTTACAATCTTTCTGCCCCCTCTTCCACTCAGATCCCTGAGTTATGGTGGGTGAGTTTTAGGTCTGTTTTACTGTTGAGGTCTTAAAAGTCTCTGGATTTTTGCTTTGGATTGTGGTGGGTATCCTCAGTGTCTGTCTCCATTATCCTTTTACAGGTTATTTGACTTGGTGGGACTGTGTTATCCACAGTTCTTGCTGGCTTCTGAAACATACAAACAGAATCTCCAAGGGAAAGTGAGATCCGTATAGGTTAAATGAGACAAACTTTGTTAACCTGTTGAGATTCTAATGTGTATAGCCTTTCTGTAGATCTATGGTTAGTGGGTGTTTCTCCTTGGAGCCAAGGTTCTTGGTTTTCATATGGGATTGCCAGGTATTCCAATTCCAGTTAAGTGTTACCTGCCTCTAAGTGGATCTCTTGGCCAAATAATAAGCCGTTGATTACCCACCCAGGGTTAATGCCACTATTGCATGGGTGAGCACTTCTTGGCATTACTGGTCTCTACCAGTCTTCATCATTCTCGTGGCATCATTCAGTGTTGTATATCGATGACCTCTGCTTTCTCAGAATGTCTTTGGTCAATTTCCCCTGGAAGCTCATGTAACACTTTCCAGCACTACACATGCTACCATCTGGGGACTGGATACCATTCTGGATCAAGCAGGGTCTCCTGCTATTATATGATGACAATCTGTGGTATCTTCAGCAATAGGGTCTTACCTTTTGCCAGGGTGGGTATTCAAGAGCTTTGACATAAGCCTATATTATTTTGGGGATCTCATGGGTCTCTTAGATCAATGGCTCAGTGTGGAAGTAACCAATGATTGGGACCAGGGGTTACAGGCCAGAGCAATTTGTCTTGGGGTTAGGCCACCTCCTGCCCTATTTAGGGCCTCTGTTACCTGATGATGCCCTGGGCTTCCTAGAGAGCTTACTGCATGAAATTAAGGATTTTAGAGTATCTTTCCTTATTGGTTAGATTGGTGTATAAATCTCCCCTCCCCCCCAGTTCCTTCCATCTCTGAATTCATCTGACAGGCTTTCTTAATTCTTCTGACAGGTTTTCTTACTGTTTGGGCTTAACCTGGTTAGGAACCACATATGAGAGAGAATATGTGGTGCTTGCCTCTCTGTTCTTGTGTGAGGTTGCTAAGAATAATCTGCTCCAAGACCATCCACTTTTCTTTAAATCTTATTATGTCATTTTTCCTTTCAGCTGCATAGAATTCCATATTGTTTATGTAGCACAAATTTGATATCCATTCATCCAGTGATGGGCATTTGGATTGATTCCAATTTTTTGCTATAATGAATTGAGCTGCTATAAACATTGTTGAGCAAATGTCTCTGTGCTGAGGCAAGGAATCTTGAGGGTAGATCCCCAGTTCAGGTATAACTGGGTCCATTGGTAGCTCTATATCCGTTCTATTCAGGAGCCTCTAAACTTCTTACCATAGTGATTGTACAAGTTTGCATTCCCACCAGCAGTGAATGAGGGTTCCTTTCCCTCCACCCTCCCCCACCTCCCTGAATCCTCACCAGCATCTATTATTGGTGGGTTTTTAAACGATTGCCATTCTGACTGGAGTGAGGTGGAATCTCATTGTTGTTTTGACTTGCATTTTCCTGATTAGTGACGTTGAACATTTTCTTAAATGAGAGTAGGCCATTTGTATTTTTCTCTTCTGAGAATTCCCTGTTGAGTTCAGTGCCCCATTTTGTGAGAGGGTGGTTTGAGTTTTTATTATTTAATTTTAGTTCTTTGTAGGTTTTAGATATTAGACCTCTGTTCATAGAATAGCTGGCATAGATTCTCTCCCCTTCTGATGGTGATCTGTTGGCTGTGAGTATGGTGTGTTTGTCTGTACAGAAGCTTTTTAGCTAGATGCCATCCCATTGGTTGAGTGATTCTTGCATTTCCTGGGCTACTGGAGGTTTGATCATGAAGTTTTTTGCCTACTCCTATCTTGTGTATAGTTCATCCTATTTTTTCTTATAGGGTATTCAGAGTTCCAGGTCTTATGTTAAGGTCTTTTACTCATTTAGAGTTGAGTTTTGTGCATGGTGAGAGGAGTGGATCTAGTTTCATTTATTTTAACATATGTTTAGCCAATTTGTCCAGCACCGTGTGTTGAAAATTCTATCTTTTTACCAGTTGAATTGTTGGCACATTTGTTGAATATGAAGTAACTATAGTTACTCAGGGTTAAGGAAGGGTCTTCAAGTCTGTTCCATTGGTCTGTTGGTCTGTTTTTATGCCAGTACCATGCTGTTTTTGTTACTATGGCTTTGTAGTATATCTTTAGATTGAGTATGGTGATTCCTCCTGAGGAACTTCTTTTCCTCAGGATAGTTTTGGATATCTGAGGCCTTTTCACCTTCCAAATAAATTTGGAGATTATTTTTTTCTATGTCTGCAAAGAATGAAGCTGCATTGAATCGGTATATAGCTTTTGGAATAACTGCCATTTTCACAATATTAAATCTACTGATCCAACATCATGGGGGATCTTTCCATCTTTTCACATCTTCCTCAATTTCCTTCTTAAGCATTTTTATGTTTTCATTATACAAATCTTTCACATCCTTGGTTAGTGTTCTTCCAAGGTATTTGATTTTTTTTTTTTGAGGCTACTGAAAAGGAACTGTTTAGCTGATTTCTTTTTCCATATGCCTATCATTTGCATATAGGAAGGCTATTGATTTTTGTGTAATTTGTATCCTGCCACCTTGCTGAAGGAATTTATCAGCTTCAGTAATTTAATGGTACTATCCTTTGGGTCTGTTATGTACAGGATCATGTCATCTTCAAAAAGGGATAGTTTCACTTCTTCCTTTCCAATTTGTATCCCCCTTTTTTGTATAATACCTTTTTTGTCTTTCTCCAGTCTTATTGCTTGGGTTAGGATTTCAAGCACTATGTTGAAGAGCAATGGTGAGAGTGGACAACCCTGTCTTGTTCCAGATTTTAGTGGGAACTCATTAAGTCTTTCCCCATTGAGTATGATTTGGGCTCTAAGAGTTTTATTAATGGCCTTTATTATGTTGAGGTATAATCTCCCGATGCCAATTCTCTCCAGAGTTTTGATCATGAAATGATGTTGAATTTTGTCAAAGGCCTTCTCTGCATCAATTGAGATGACCATGTGGTTCTTGTGTTTGAGTTTATTAATGTGGTGGATGACATTAATCAGTTTCCTTATGTTGAACCAACCCTGCATCCCTGGGATAAAGCCAACCTGGTTAAAGAGGATAATACTCTTTTTTGTTTTTTTGTTTTTTTTTTTTTGGTTTTCGAGGTAGGGTCGCACTCTAGCCCAGGCTGACCTGGAATTCACTATGTAGTCTCAGGGTGGCCTCAAACTCAAGGCAATCCTCCTACCTCTGCCTCCCGAGTGCTGGGATTAAAGGCATGTACCACCACGCCTGGCAAAGAGGATAATACTCTAGATGTGTTGTTACATTCAGCTTGCGAATCAGAATTTTTTTATTCAAAATTTTTGCATTGAAGTTCAGCAGGAATATAGGCCTATAGTTTTGCTTTCTCGTTATATCTTTGTCTGGTTTTGATATTAGGGTAATTGTAGCTTCATAGAAGGCATTTGGAAGCATCCCCTGTTCTCCAATTTCCCAACAGAGCTTCAGAAAGAGTGGTTTCAGTTCTGTGATGAAGGTTTGGTAGAATTCGGCTGAGACTCCATCAGGTCCTGGACTTTCCTTTTGGGGAGGTTTTTGATTATATTTTCAAACTCAATGTATGTGACAGGTTTATTTAGAAGCTTTATCTGTTCTGGGTTTAGTTTTGGCAGGTGGTAAGTGTCCAGGAATTCATCCATTTATTTCAGGGTCTCCAATTTGGTACAGTAGAGGTTTTGGAAGTATGTCTTGATGATTCTTCCAATTTCATTGCTGTTGGTTGTGATCTCTCCCTTTTCATTTCTGATTTTGTTGATTTGGGACTTCTCTTATTTACATTTGGTTAGATTTGCCAGGGATTTGTAAATATTGTATATTTTTTCAAAGAACAAGTTCTTTAATTCATTGATTTTTAAAAATCATTTTCTTAGTTTCCAGTTAATTGATCTCTACTCTGATCTTAATTATTTCTTTTCATCTTGAGTTCCTAGGGTTGGATTGTTCTAATTTTTCCAATGCCTTTAGGTGGGCAGCTAGGTTATTATATTGAAATCTCTCTGTGTTTGTTATGAAGGCATTTAGTATTATAAATTTTCCCCTCAGGACTGCCTTCTTTGTATCCCGTAAGTTTTGGCATGTTGTATTTTTGCTATCATTTAGATCAAGAAATTTTTCGATTTTATTTTTAATTTCTTTAACTACCCATTCATTGTTTAGTAGCATATTGTTCATTCTCCAATATTTGGTTTATTTTCTGTTTTTTTTTCTCCAATTGTTTATTTCCAGCTTTAGTGCATTGTGGTCCGAAATGATACAGACAGTTATGTCAATTTTCTTGAATATTTTTGAGGCTTGTTTTATGACCTAATATTTAGAGAAGGTTCTGTGAGCTGCTGAGAAAAACGTCTATTCAGTGAGTTGGGATGGAAGGTTCTGTAGATGTCTGATAGGTCTAGTTGATCTATGGTGTTGTTGAGCTCTATTATTTCCCTATTGATCCTCTGTTTGGGTGATCTGTCTGAAGTTGATAGTGGTGTATGAAAGTCTCCAACTATGATGGAGTTGGAATTTATTTTGTTTTGTTTTCCAATAAGTTTTGTTATATGAAATGTGGTGTACCTGTATTTGGTGTATGCATCTTTATGATAGTGATATCCTCTTGATGAATTGTTCTCTTGATGAGTAAGAAGTGTCTTTCCTTGTCCCTCTTAATTTATTTTGGATTAAAGTCTATTTTGTAGATAATAATGTAGCCCCACCACTTGTTTTTTGTTTCCATTTCCTTGAAAGATCAGTTTCCATCAATTTATTCTGAGGAGGTTTCTGTCTTTAGAGGTTAGCTGAGTTTCTTGAAGACAACAAACGGAAGGGGCCATTTTTCTGATCCATCCTGCTAGCCTATGTCTTTTTATGGGAGAGTTAAGACCATTAATATTCAAAGTTATAATTGTGAGGCTTGATTTAATCCCTGTCATGGTGAAGTGTTTATGGAATGTAATGCTTCTTGTGTTGTTTTGGTCTTCTATGCTTTGTTATCATAGCTGATCTCTAGAAGGTTCTTGGGGTTGGGTGTTCGACTCTTCTGTATGGAATATTGCATGGAGTATCCTCTGTAGGTTTGGTTTTGTGTCCACATACTTGTAGAGCTGGCTTTTATCATGAAATGTTTTACATTCTTGATTATGAGGGATACTTTCACTCGGTACATTAGTTTGGGTTGAAAGCCACAGTGGTTTAGGCTTTAAAGTACTTGTTGCAGTCAGCTTTCTCTGTCACTGCACAGAAAGAACCCAAGCAGAAGCAGCTTGTGGAGGAATGGGTTTATTTGGCTTATGGACTCAAGGGGAGACTCCATCATGACAGGGAAAACAATGGCATGAACAGAGGGGTGGACATCACCTCTGCCACAGCACTGAAAACAATGGCAGGAAGGTTTGCCAAACACTGGCAAGGGGAATGGCTTATAACCCCCATAAGCCGCCCCCAACAACACAGCTCTAGTGAGGTTCTAATTCCCTAACTGCCATCAGCTGGGGATCGAGCATTTAGAACACATTGATTTGTTTGTGGGGGACACCTGGATCAAACAATGATAGTACTCCATTGCAAGCCCTTCTCACTTTTATGGTTTCCATGGAGAAATCTGATGTTATTCTGATGGGTATGCCTTTATATGTGATTATTTGTTTTTCTCTTGCTGCTTTTAGAACTCTCTCTCTGCTTTCAGTATTCAGGGTTTTACTATGATGTGTCTTGTAGTTTCTTCTTTGGTCCTGCCTGTTTGGTGTTCTGTGTACTTCTTGGATCTGAATGGGACTCTCTTGCAAGAATGGGGAAATTTTCTTCAATAATCTTCTTGAATATGTTCTTTATGCCTTTGGCCTAGATTTCTTCCTCCTCTGGTATCCCCATGACCCAGAGGTTTGATTGCTTAAGGGTGTCCAAAAGTTCCCTCATATTTTGTTTGCATGCTTTTTTGAACTTATCCAAGTTTTTGTTATCCTGATCTATTTCTTCTGCTTTGTCTTCCATGTCTGAGGTTCTGTCTTCCAAGTTATCAACTCTGGTAGTGAGGGATTCTAGGGATGCTTTAAATATATCCATTTGATTTTGGTTTTCCAATGCAGCTTTTGCATTGTCTACATTTCTTTGTTACGTTGCATTTTAATTTTAAAGATTGTCTTACTTAATGCTTCCTGGTAATCATTCTTATATTTGATTATATCTTGTTTAGCTTAGCCAGCTGATTCTTGAGCTCCTCTGATTGCTGGTTTGCCTTTAGCTCATTTACTGTTGTACCCAAGTCCGTCTGTTTTTCTTCAGTTGTGTTAAGCCTGGTGGTGAAGCTTGCAAGCTGATTCTTCACATTTCCATTTAAACTATCACTTTTTGCTTTCATTTCCATGAATAATCTGGATATAGACTCCATGCAGAGATGTCCTGCACATGTTATCATCTCCTTCTAGGCTTGCACCTGTGTTCTTTATTTGATATTTTCATTGGGAACTTCCAATGTGGGGCTAGGCAAGCTTGGTGTGGAGCACTCTGCTTGTGTGTTCTTTTTGCATTGTGACCTGCCCATTTTCAGATGAGAGACTGATTTTTCATAGGCCCCACCACGAGTTGGCAGGGAGGACTGGTAAGGTTGTGGCACATGCTCAGTTCCTCTGGTGCCAGGCAGTGGGGGCAGGGGGTGCTCAAACCTTCAGTAGCAGGAGCAGGATTGGGGCTGCGCCAGGTAGAAGTTGGGATTAGTGGGTGGGGTCCCAGAGCACACTGGCTGGTAGGAAGTCAAGGCACAGCTCCCTAAACTGGCATCACCTGGGTCAGGGAGTCAGTGGACAGGGTCTCTAGCGCAGGCTGGTCAGAAGCAATGCAGGATCTTTCTTACCTGGCCTATGGCCAGGAGGTCAATGGGCAGGGTTGTGGGGTACACAGGTGTGGTTGCAGGGCACAGGGCTGGTGGGGAGCCAAGGGGTAGCTTCCTAACCTGGCCTCACCTGTGGTCAGGGGCCTATCACAGTACCACTATTAACACATATTGTTTTCTCTTTTGAAATGTTTGTGTTTTACTGTACAGTAAGTAACTCAGTCTTATCCAAATGATTAATGGCATCAAAAATGTTCTAGTATATAAACTTTGTGACTTTCATTCTATATTATAGATTAATTGGCCTGTCTTTCCTCCAAGGAATTATTTTATTTTAAAAATATAGAATAAGTCTGTTCTCTAAAGAGATGCAGCATCAAACTGGGGAGAAAGATCAGTAGTGAAGCCTGCTAGCTCGAGTTTGGTTTCCCAGTACCCATATGAAGCCAGATGCACAACATGCATCTGGAGTTCATTTGCAGGGGCAAGAGGCTCTGGTTTGTCCATACTCTTCCCTTCTCTCTGCTCATAAAATAGAATTAAAATTTATTTTAAAAAGAAAGAAATATAGTATCATCCAGTAGTCTAGAGGGGCAGGACTATAACTGCTATCACCATCGAGGAAACTGAGGCAGGACAACTGTCATGAGGATGGTACATGAGGTATACACATAGACAGGTATGTGAGGAACATAGACAAGTATGTTTATGCCTTTCTACAGTGTAAGACTTTATTGAATAATAATAAATTCATAAGCTACATTGGGGTTTTGGCTATAATTTGTCAGATGGTCTCAATTTTCTTTCATAGCTAGTCAATGGCTAGTGCATATTCTTTTATTTTGATCTTAACTACAAATATTAACTCTTAGGTCACACAGTACACATCACACAATAAATATATCTGAAATATCTGTAAGTATGTAGATGTGTAGGCTATAAAAAACCTGAAAAAAGGATTAAAGGAGAATGCTGGGGAGATGGCTCAGCAATTAAAGTTATTTGCTTGCAAAGCCTCCAGGGCTGGGATTCAGTTCCACAATACCCATGTATAAGCCAGACCTAATGTCATAGTCAGCCACACACCACTGGGATGAAATTCCAAACCAAGCAGTTATTGGATGGAAGGGATTTATTGAGCTACAGATCTAGGAGAAGTTCCATAATTGTGAAAGAGGCTGGCCCCCTTTCACAGGTCCAAGCAGAGAGAGAAACTATCACCAACACCATACATACATCAACAAAACAGGCAGGGAGGAAGAGAGATTTTCTCCCCCTTTATATAGCCATAGGGCAGGGTTTGACAAACCTTCCCAAGACTTGTTGGCTTCCTGTGGCTCCGGAATTTCATTCCTGCACTGTCCTCCCAGGAAGGGATGTTGATTTCTAGATTCCCCGGGCCTCCTTAGATCATGCCCTCTACTGAGAGGGCTGTCTTCCTGTGAACTTCCTCAGAGACCCACTCAAAATTATTAAAAAGGTCAAGTTGACAACAAAAGTTAACTAGCACATCCCACATAGTGGTGCTTGTGTTTAGAGTTCATCTGCAGTGGCAAGAGGCTTTGCATCCCCATATTTATTCTCAACATAAATAAATAATTAAATAAGCAAATGAACTTGTTTTTCAAGGATTAGGATTTGGGAGATGATTCAGCAGTTAAAGGTGCTTACTTGCAAAGCTCATGTTCAATTACCCAGTACCCACATAAAGCCAGATGAACAAAGCAGCCTGTTGGAGTTACTTTCTCATTGCCGAGACAAAGCACCTAACCAAAATCAGCTGATGAGACTGAGCTAATTAACACTGACAACCCAGGGGCCAATAAACTTCAAGGTCTACCCCAGTAACACACCTCCTCAAGCAAAGCTCCTCCTCCCTAACTGCTACTACCTGGGGAGCAAGCATTCAGTTTATGTAGGGTGCCAGATTAAAATCACCACATGGTGCATGTATTTGTAGTTTGTTTGCAGTAGCAAGAGGCCCTAGTGCACCCATACTCCCTCTCTTTCTCTCCTTCTCTCTCTCTTTCCCTCCCTTCATAAATAAATACCCTTTTTTTTTTAGTTTGTTTTTTCAAGGTAGGTCTTACTTTAGCCCAGGCTGACCTGGAACTCATTCTGTAGTCCCAGGCTAGCTTTGAACTCATAGCAATTCTACTCACATGAACTGACTATGCCTGGCTATAAATAATATTTAATAAATAATTAAAGGATTAAAGAGGCCACAGCAACCCCAGTGTGGTGACATGCACCTTTAATCCCCACACTGGGAAGGCAGAGGTAGGAGGAGTGCCCTGAGTTCCAGGCCAGGGTGAAACCACAGAGTGAGTTCCAAGTCAGCCTGGGCCAGAGTGAGACCCTACCTAGAAAAAGACAAAAAAAGAAAGAAGAAAGAAAGAAAGAAAGAAAGGGAAAAAGAGAAAGCAAGAAAATGGGGGAGAAAGGGATGACTTAAGCATGAAGCTAAACCAAAAATGATTCGAAATCATAAAATCCTCACAAGCATACTGTAACCTATTGAGCAAGTAGTGGGCATCGTCTGGTAAGAGGGCCCATGAATAGAAGGCGAGAGAGTCTAAGCCCATGAAAAATTGATCAGTCCTGCAACTCCTGGCCCCAGTCAATGGCTTCTTCCCTCACTGACTTACTGACCAAAGTGACCCATGAGGTGCCAAAAACAAAACAGGATTCTGTCAAAGCTCTTGAATACCCACCCCAGGCCTGAGGTAAGATCCTGTTGCTGCAAAATCCACAGAAAGCCATCTATCAGCACCGAGAGACCCTGAAAGGTCCAGAATGGTAATCAGCCCCCAGATGGTAGTTGATGGAGTGCTGGAAAGCACTGCATAAGCTGCCAGGGGAAGCTGGTCAATGACAGCTGGGGTAAACAGAGAACACTGATATGAAACGCAGTCTGCCGCCATGAGTAGGCTGAACACACTGCCTACTGGGAGAGAACAGCAAACCAAGAAACGAACACTTGTGCAATGGAGATGCCAAAGCCTGGTGGAGGTAACCAACAGGTTTTAATTTAGCCAAGTAATCCACTCAGTGATGGGGAGCCCTTAACTGGACTTGAGGACTCAGGGTAAAATGCATTGGGAACCAAAATCTTGGGCCCCCAAAGAGAAATCCACTTTACAAGTGATTTTCAAAGAGGCTAATCACAATAGAATCTAGACAATTCAGAAATGTGTATCTGAGTTAATCTATACTGATCTCAGTCTCTGATGGAGATTCTGTTTGTATCAGAAGGCAGCAAGAGAGCTGTGGCCTTTCCAACCCTACCAATGAGCCACAGGCCAATAGCTGACATCCTGGTAAGAGATGAGCCACCCCAGACCTACCGTGGAGGATCCACATGGAACCCTGCAGAGAGTGGCGGGATAAGCAAGAGACCTATAACCACAGCCAGTCAACCCAGGATAAGCCAATCAGACACCATTGATCTTCAACACAATCTAAAACAGAAGTACAAAGACCTCAACAATAAAGCAGCCTTAATACTCACCCACCATAACTCAGGGAACTGAGAGGAAGATGGGGAGGAAAGATTGTAAGAGCCTTCGTGGGGGAGAATATCCAGAGACATGGCCCCTCTGAGTAACAACATACAAAGGGGGGTTGAACCGGGTTGATTCCTAGCCTATCCATACCCCCTACCCCATGGACTGATCCAGACTTCCCACTGAGGAGGATATCCAGCTAATTGGGGACAGGGAAGAAGGAAATCAGGGAATTGGGGACACCAACACATTATTTGCTCATTCAGTGTATCTAATTATAGATAATAAAGATATAATTTGTATAAAAAAAGAAGAGGTCACAGTAGAGTTCAAAGATACCATACAAGCTGCTAGAGCATCTCTATGAGAGCTAGATAGATAAACCCTGTGCAGATTGCTGTTGACACTGGCTGCAGAATCAACCTGTGGGCTCACAGGTTTGAGCCAATCCTCAGGTTCAAAGTAAGGTTCAAGTCCATGAGGGCCCTGGAGGTGAAGTGCAGAACTAGGTCCAGAGAAACAAATATGTGTGCTGATGTATGGCAATCACAGAAGGCTACCTCAGCAGTAGGGCCTGAGCATATCTAAGGCACTGAGGTCTCTGGGTGGGCACAGCAGACGCTCGGGTGGCAAGTCAAAGAGGGCCTCACCACTGCAGTGTTACTTATCCTCCTTTGGAAGTCCAGGTGAGGGTGTTGCCACCTCTCCTTGGTCTGATGTGTTTGATACGTTCTCACTCCTATTCTCCTAATATGATTATTTTTTATTTGCAAGCAGAGAGAGAAGAGAAAAAAAACAGAAGGAATGGATGTGCCAGGGCCTCCAGTGGATGCAAATGACCTCTCGATGCACCATTTTGTGCATTTGACTTTACATGGGTACTGAGGAATTGAACACAGGTCGTTAGGTTTTGCAGGCAAGTGCCTTAACTGCTGAGCCATCTCTCCAGCCCCCTGATTTGATTTTAATACACACATATATTCATGTAATCCCAATGTATTTTGATCATTTTACAGGGTGCTACATTGTTGTTTTTTTTTTAAGTGTGTGTGTGTGTGTGTGTGTGTGTGTGTGTGTGTGTGTGTGTGTGTGTGTAATAGGGTCTCCTGTTGCTGCAAATGAATAATAGGCACATACTCTGAAGGAATGAACTCTTGTAACCCCTATGTGCTTCCCAGCCCCCATGTGCTCACAGAAAACCTTGAGGAACTGTTTACACATCCGAAGGTCTCTATCTCTGATAAGCCCCTTTGAAAGGAGTTTAACACTCAGCCCCAGTTTACATTCCTAAAGGTGTCCTGATAAATGGCTGCCCAGGACACCTCTGCATTAGAAGATGTTACCTGTTGTCGCAGTCAGCCACACGCAGGTGGGATGAAGCTTCAAACCAGGCTCAGTTTATGGGAGGAAATGATTTATTCAAGCTACAGATCCAGGTGAAGTCCCATAAAAATGAAAGAGGCTGATTCTCTTTCACAGGTCTAAGCAGAGAGAAAAACTCATCACCTACACCACGCACACACAGAACAGGGAACAGGCAGGAGGCCCAAAGAGAATTTCTTCCCTTTTATATAGGCTTAGGGTGGGGTCTTACAACCCTTCCACAGACTTAATGGCTTCCTGAGGCTCTGGAATTTCCTTCCTGCACTGACCACATAGGAAAGGATGTTTACTTCTAGCTCCTTTGAGCTTCCTTACATCCTGCTCCTGACTGAGAGGCTGCCTTCCTGTAAACATCCTCAGAGACCCACCCAAGATTACGTAAAAGGTCAAGTTGACATCAAAACTTAACTATCACACCTGTGAAGGCCATTAAAATGAATATGGGTTCTCGGTGTTCTGCACTTCCC
>PVHP010048012.1:0-12648 GCA_004024765.1 Zapus hudsonius | reverse complement strand
TCGAACCCGGGTTTTTTAGTCTTTGCAGGCAAGCACTGTGGTACCCTGCTAATGAGGCATGGAGGATGTAGGGTTTTGCTGAGTCTGGCAGCCTTCTGGGACAGTCTCCTCCTGATAAGGAAGTTGAGGCAAAGTCCAAGGGCCCCTGTAAATCTTAGCAATCCTGAAAACTCCAAAGCCCCTAGGCAGGCCACAGCTGCCCCCTAAGATAAGATAAGCAGATCAAAGCCTAACTTATTCCAACTGCAAATAACAAACCTAAACAATAAGGTTTCATTTCCTCTGCTAACATCACCATTCTATCCATGTATAGAGTCACGTAGCCCCCTCAATTTATCTATGTAAATTAGGATACTGGCCCCTACCAATCAAACTCATGAGATGCCCACAGATCTTGCTTCCAATGCTTCTACCTCTGACTTTTCTCTATATAAACAGCTGCAATCTATCAATAAAATGAGATTTGCCCACTGCCGCATTCTCCCGAGAGTCTCATCTCTCGTTCGGCTCACGGCGGTTCCAAGCAACTGCTCACCCAGCTCCCGTGGGTGAACGGGGAGTTGATGTGTGCTGCAACCCCCTAAGTAACCCACGGACCCAGAAAGCACCTTGACCGCTGAGCCATCTCCTCAGCCTCTCAAATTCATTCTTAATCACCCTTTGCTCTGTTTCTTCCAGATGCTGACCTTCATTACAAATAGAGACTCCTCTTAGTGTGATTGTTTTGTTTTGGAAGGAACAATGCCTTTTAGTTACAAAGCTCCCGCCAGGGAGGATCATTGTTAGGTAGGAAGCCCCCCTTGGCTGCTTAGAATCCAACTTGAGGACCCAGGATTCTATATGTCAGAAAGGGGTTCTTTGGGGCTCCCTTTGTCCATCTTCCCCTAGGGGACATATTGAGAGGGTGTCATGTCTGTCCTCTGCTGGGCTTTCTGACAGATCTGCTGTCAGCTGGGGCAATGCCTTCCTTCTCTTGGCTGTTTGTTGCCTGTCTTCCAAGGGTGGTTCCACGTGGAGGAAGCCAGGTTTCCAGGCAGTCTGAGGCTTTGTAATCGAGAGAGATGGCAGAGAAGAAAGGACAGATTCAGGGACCGAGGGACAAAAGAAGCTTCAGGGAATTTCATTTCTCCCTCCCAATAGACAGCACAGTGACATTTAGTCAAAAGATCCCATGAAGGGGCTGGGAAGATGGCCCAGTGGTTAAAGGCACTTGCTTGCAGAGCCTCACAACCTGAGTTAACTTCTCCAGCCACTCATGTAAGGCTGGACACAACAAGTGTCTGGCATTCCTTTGTAAGAGAAGCCACTGGATGGGTGGTGTCATGGTTTGATCCAGGCGTCCCCCACAAACCAATCAATGTGTTCTGAATGATCGATCCTCAGCTGATGGCAGTTTGGGTTTTACAACCTCAATGAAGCTGTGTTGTCAGGGGTGGGCTTATGGGGTTATAAGCCAGCTTCCCCTTGCCAGTGTTTGGCACACCTTCCTGCTGTTGTTTGCAGTGCTGTGGCAGAGGTGATGTCCACCCCTCTGCTCGTTCCATCGTTTTCCCTGCCAGGATGGAGTCTCCCCTCGAGTCCGTAAGCCAAATAAACCCATTCCTCCACAAGCTGCTTTTGCTTGGGTTCTTTCTGCGCAGCAACCAGAAAGCTGACCTCAACAGATGGGTTGTAGGTGCTATAAATTATGCACTCAGGCTAGGGAGATGGCTCAGTGGTTAAGACGCTTGCCTGAAAAGCCTAACGACCTGGGTTCGATTCCCCAGTACCCATGGAAAGCCAGATGCACTGAGTGATGTATGTGTGCATATATGCACACACACATACATGTGTAAATAATAAATGAACATTGAAAACCCCCAAATCATAGAGAACACTTTCCAAGTGCAAGTGCCGAGATCTGCTGCTGGTGGACTGCATTGTCTCGCTGTGAAATATAAACAAAAGTCGCTCTCAATCAGGAAACCATCTGAGGAGGAGGTGGGAATACCTACTGTGGAGAAGAGAAGAGTTATCACAGTAGAAAACCACCTGGGCCTGGAGAGATGGCGCAGCAGTTAAAGCATTTGCCTGCAAAGCCCAAGGACCCAGGTTTGGTTCCCTGGTACCCACATAAGCCTGATGCTCAAAGTGGCACATGCGTCTGGAGTTCGTTGGCAGTGGCTGGAGGCCCTGGCACACCATTTTCTCTCTCTCTTAAATAAATAAAAATAAATTAATAAAAACCCATTTGATTTTTTCAAACTCATAAGCTAAAGGTATAGATAATAATGTAGAAAGGGAGGTCGGGCCAGCATAGATGAAGGTCATCAAGGTCACAGACGGTGTGACAATTCTGACAGTAGCAACGTCTGCTGGGCCAGCACGTACAGTCACCGGGCCAGGTTCTTAACCACACCTGATTGGTTTTCAAGATAGCATCACAAAGTGCTGCCTCATTTTGGAATAATGCAACAAATTAGATTGCCTAGGAACTTCTTGTAACAGCTTTAATGAGAACATAATGTTTTTTTTTTTGAAAAATAGCTTTTTATTTTTTTAAGCTTTCTCTTTTTAAAAACATTTTGATTTATTTATTTGCAAGAAAAAAGAGAAGCAGGGCGGGCGTGGTGGCGCACGCCTTTAATCCCAGCACTGGGGAGGCAGAGGTAGGAGGATCGCCTTGAGTTCGAGGCCACCCTGAGACTACATAGTGAATTCCAGGTCAGCCTGGACTAGAGAGAGAGCCTACCTCAAAACAAAACAAAACACAACAAAACAAAAACCACAAAAAATGAAAAAAAAAAAAGAAAAGAGAGAGAGAGAGAAAGAGAAAGAGAGAGAAACAGCGAGACAGCTGGAGAGATGGCTCATTGGTTAAGGTATTTGCCTGCAAAGGCTAACAACCCGGGTTCAATTCCCCAGTGTCCATGTAAAGCCAGATGCACAAAGTGGTACATGCATCTCAAGTTAATTTGCAGTGGCTGGAGGCCCTGGTGTACCTTCCCTCCTCTCTCTCTCTCTCTCTCTCTCTCTCTCTCTCTCTCTCTCTCTCTCTGGTGTGCTAGGGCCACTAGCCTCTGCAAACAAGCTCTGGACACAACTGCCACTCAGTGCATCGGGCTTTATGTGGGTACTGGGGAAGTGAAGCCAGCCATTGGGCTTTTCAGGCAAGCGTCTTAACTGTTGAGCCATCTCCCCAGCCTGAGAGCACAATTTATGTACCTACAATCCATCCATCCAATGGCTTCCTGTCTAGTCACTAAGTTGTACAAAACCACGACTATGAATTTTAGATCGTTTTCATCACCCTCCCCTTCCCCAAACCCATTAGCCTCTTTTCTCCCCAAATCCCCAGACCTTCATAGAGATCTTAACTCGGGCCTCTGGGCACTTGAGGTCTTTTTTAAAAAATATTTTATTTATTCATTTTCAAGCAGAGATACAGAGAGAGAGAGACAGAGAGAGAGAGACAGAGAGAGAGACAGAGAGAGAGACAGAGAGAGAGAGAGAGAGAGAGAGAACCAGGGCCACCACCTTGTGGGTCTGGCTTATGTGGATCCTGGGGAATTGAACCCGGGGCCTTAGGCACTGGAGGCAAGTGCCTTAACCGCTGAGCCATCTCTCCAGCCCTTGAGGTCTTTTAAGCAGGAAAATTCACAGCTCCTGAATGGTCAGACTCCTGCTGATTTCAAACCCGATTCTGACAAGACAGTTAAGGAGACAGTTAATTCCCAACACGTCCAAGTCCTGGACGGATTCTTCTTAAACGGCATCTGTTGTGTTTAATTTTTTAAGTTCTAGAATTGCATTCCCAGACTGCTTCTCACTTCTGGGCTTCTATGCTGCCCAAAGCTGGGATTTCTGGAAATTTCAAATTAAATTTCCTCTGCAGTTTGGGTTGAGAGCTGAGAATGCTGATTCACAGATGGCTGAACACTCACCTCCTCGGCCTCACCTCCAGCCAGGATGGCTGGCTCTGAACATGGCCGTGACCTCATCTCCAGAGGGGAGACTGGCTGTGAACCAGCTTGCAGCTGAAAGCAGACCTCTGGCTTGCCTCCTGTCACTGTGCTGTGGGTTAGCCATGCTGGAAGTTGTCTATAATTGTTCAGGGAGGAGCGTATCTGTAATGCCAGCGCTTAGCCGGTGGAGGCAGGAGGATCAGAGGCTGGAATCATCCTCAGCTACAGAGTTGAAGGCCTGCTTAAGCTACATGAGACCCTGCCTTAAAAAAAGTTCAAAATGCAGTCACTATAATATTGAACCATAAAGCAAGGACATTATCTTATTTCATGTAGAAGCTCTGAAATGGAGAGACTATTAAGTAAGTTGCCTGAAATCACACAGCTCTTCAGTGGAGGAAGGGCTGAGCTTGAAACCCAAATTTGCTTGAATCAAAGGACGTTTTCTTTCCACCATGCCGGCGTTTAAGGGCGGCCATAACAAAATGCCACAAAGCAGGTAGCTGAGAGACAAGAGAAAATTATATCTCAGTCTGGTGCCAAGAGAAGTTCATGGTATCAGCTCATCCGATGATGGTGAGACCTCACTTCCTGGATCACAGAGATGGCAGCTTTTTGCTGTGTCCTCACGTGGTGGAGGGGATAGATAGGCTCCTTGGGAAGGCTCTCTCTCTCTCTCTCTCTCTCTCTCTATCTCTCTCTATCATCTATCTCTCTATCTCTCTATCTAATCTATCTGTCTGTCTGTCTATCTAATCTATCTATCTATCTATCTATCTATCTATCTATCTATCTATCTATCTATCTCTATCTCTCTCTATCATTTATCATCTATCTGTCATCTATATATTATCTATCTATCTACCTATATCTATCTATCTATCATCTATCTATCTATCCATCCATCTATCTATCTATCTATCTATCTATCTATCTATCTATCATCTATCTATCTATCTATCTACCTATATATCTATCTCTCTCTATCATTTATCATCTATCATCTATATATTATCTATCTCTCATCTATCTATATCTATCAATCAATCAATCTATCTATTATCTATCTATCTACCTATCATCTATCTCTCTCTATCTATCTACCTATCATCTATCTATCTATCTATCTATCTATCTATCTATCTATCTATCTATCTATCTATCATTCTATCATTCTATCTACATATCATCTATCTATCTACCTACCTATCATCTATCTATCTATCTATCTATCTATCATCTATCTCTCTCTATCATTTATCATCTATCTATCATCTATATATTATCTATCATCTATCTATATCTATCAATCAATCTATCTATCTATCTACCTACCTATCTCTCTCTATCATTTATCATTTATCTATCATCTATATATTATCTATCTATCATCTATCTATATCTATCAATCTATCAATCAATCAATCTATCTATCTACCTACCTATCATCTATCTACCTATCATCTATCTATCTATCTATCTATCTCTCATTTATCATCGTCATCTACCTATTGAGACAGGTTCTCACATTGCCCTGTTAATCTGGAATCAAACTTTCTATGTGTCTGAGGATGACCTTGAACTCCTGACCCTTTTGCCTCCACATTCCACGTGTTGGGACTCACAGATGTTTGTCACTACAGCTGGCTCCATTTATTTGTATTTTGAGTCAGAGTCTTACTCGATGGCCCAGGCTGGCTTGGAACTTGTAACATTCTCAAGCCTTGCAAGTGCATGGACCACCACACCGGGTCCAGGGGCCTCTTGTATGAGGGCATTAATCCTGCTGATGGAACTCCACTCTTAGACTTAATCACCTCCCAAAGGCCCTACCTCCTAACCCCAGCATGTTGAGGGGTAGGATTTCAGCATATGAACTTCAGAGGGCTGAGAGATTGCTCAGTGGTTAAAGGCACTTGCTGGCATTTTAAAGGGACACAATCGAGACCACAGTACAGAGAAAAGCAAAACACTTGGGAGAGAACGTTGTGAAGAGAACGAACTGTGAGCACCTCACGGGAAACTGTCCCTGACTCAGTCCCTACAGATGAGTTTAAATGAAGGCAACAGAGCTCTGCCCCTTGGATTCACTCCTTTGGAAGGTGGGTGCTGGGTTGGCCATGGGTCTTGGGTCAGGAATGTCCCCCTTAACTCTAATAGTCTACAGACTTTGCAATGTGTTTGTTTCCTGATCATTTAAACTTGATGGGTCAAACCAAAGTCCTTAGGTTACCACTTGTGTGACAACCTTGCTTTCCATCTCAGACAGGAGAAAGTGTGTGTGTGTGTGTGTGTGTGTGTTTCTCTGTTCACATACCACAGGCCTCACTCCTGGTCTGACTCTGGGGGCTGTGCCCCCCTCTTCTCTGGCCTTTTAGGAAGAGCGTGTGGAGCCTAGTGAGATCTTGGAGCAAGAAGCCCATGATTTCAAGGCCTCCAAGTGCTATTATCTGTCTCCGATTTCTAATCCTGATTCGAGGGCCAGAGTGAGTTGATCTCTTGAATCAAAGAGCTGCCTCCTCTTAGTTTCCTCTTCTGGGTTTTCAAATGGTGACAAGAGCCCCCAGCGCCATGGCAACGGGAACTGTGGAAAACTTAACCCTGAAATGTGGACTGCAGCAGGCAGCCTCTGAGGGGCAAGGCCGCCATCCCCCTGCAAGCTCTTTCTTCATCTTGGCATTGCCCTGGGCAGCCAGGATCTCAGGGAGCCATAACAGGGTCTCCGGGGGCATGCAGCGCCTGGTCTCAATGCTGGCTCTGTGATATTTGCACAGGACTTAACCTCTCTGAGCCCGTGTTGCAGGTTTGCCTGGATCATTGCAGGGGAGAATTTGGAAGCCTTGTGCGTGCGTGTATTGAGTGCTCAGGAAACAGAAGGCACTGGGGCCTGGTGTTTTTTTTTAAGGTAGGGTCTCTGTTGCGGTCAGCTTTCTAGCTGCTGCGCAGAAAGAACACGAACAAAAGCGGCTTGTGGAGGAATGGGTTTATTTGGCTTAGGGACTCGAGGGGAGACTCCATCCTGGCAGGGAAAACGATGGCATGAGCAGAGGGGTGGACATCACCTCTGCCACAGCACTGGAAATAGCATCAGGAAGGTGTGCCAAATACTGGCAAGGGGGAGCTGGCTTATAACCCCATAAACCCACCCCCAGCTACACAGCTCCATTGAGGTTGTAAAATCCAAACTGCCATCAGCTGAGGATCGATCGCTGAGAACACATTCGTTTGTTTGTGAGGGACACCTGGATCAACCCATGACAGTCTCACTCTAGCCCAGCCTAACCTGGGACTCTGGCTCCAGGTTGGCCTTGAACACACAGTGATCCTCCTACTTCAGCCTCCCGAGTGCTGGGATTAAAGGTGTGCACCATTGTACCCAGCGTAGCTCCAAGCTCTCCCTTGGTAGCCTCTGGTCGACTGAGTCCATCCATCTGTGAGAGCAGGAGTGAGAACAAGTATCGGTGTCGTAAGCTTTCTTAAGATGGAAAGAGCCAGGGGAAACCTGCCTGAAAGTTTCCTAGTTGTGTACGTCTCTTCCTGCTCCAGGTGTGCTAATAGGACAGGGCCGGGGACGAGCTCAGCGGTTATGCTTGCCTATCACGCACAGGGCTGCAGGTTCCAGCCCTGGTGCCATCAAAAACAAGGCAGGAGGGCTGGAGAGATGGCTCAGCAGGTAAGGCACTTGCCTCCAGTGCCTAAGGCCCTGGGTTCAATTCCCCAGGACCCACATAAGCCAGACCCACAAGGTGGTGGCCCTGGTGCGCGCTCTCTCTCTCTCTCTCTGATTGAAAATGAATAAATAAAAATAAAAATAAAAAAACAAGGCAGGGGAGATGGCACAGAGGTTCAAGGTGCTTGCTTACACAGCCTGCTGGCCTGGAGTTCAATTCCCCAGTGACCCACATAAAGCCAGACATGAAAACAAAACAAAACACCAATGGGATAATATGGAGGGAAGAGGAAATTTGCAGGCAGAGAACCAGGGAACAGAGAACCTGGGCTTCTACATCCCTGACCCACAGGCACACGCTGGGCCATTCCTTGCCTCTCACCAGCTTTGGACTTCTGCTTTGTCCTTTGGGTTTCAAAATGCTGACAGCTCTTTGGAAAAAAAAAACACTTGTCAGAGTTTGGATGAGGTCATATTCTTCTGAAAAACATCTTAAAAATATTTATTTGGGCTGGAGAGGTGGCTCAGCGGTTAAGGCACTTGCCTCCAGTGCCTAAGGCCCTGGGTTCAATTCCCCAGGATCCACATAAACCAGACCCACAAGGTGGTGGCCCTGATGCACTCTCTCTCTCTCTCTCTCTCTCTGCTTGAAAATGAATAAATAAAATATTTTTAAAAATATTTATTTATTTATTTGTAAGGAGATGGGGGTGTGGAGGAGAGAGAGTGTGCAATAGACATGCCAGGGAGTTTAGCTGCTGCAAACAAACTCCAGATGCATGTGATACTTTGTGCGTCTGGCTTTATGTGGGTACTGGGGAATCAAACCTAGGTTGTTAGGCTTTGCAGGCAAGCACCTTACCTGCTGAGCCATTTCTCCAGCCCTGAAAAAGATCTTTTGATTCAGCTTCACAAAGACTGAGACCCTGCAGCCAGCACTCCCTCCTCTGGAGTCATCAGGCCCCCGGGGAAAATTAGAGAAGGAAAGACCGACAGAAAGTGGAGGGGTGGGGAGAAGAACCCAGAAAGTTCAGGCTGGGAGACCCCAGAACTGCTTCCACTTTCAAATGCTTCTGGCTGGGCCACTGGTGTCCTCCCCGCAGAGTCTCTGTGTGATGGAGACCGTGAGAGAGGAATGCAGGAAGATCTCTGAATTAGCTTTTAAAAGGAAAATATTATTTATTTATTTGCAAGCAGAGAGAGACAGAGAGACAGACACAGAGCGAGAGAGGACAGAGAGAATGGGCACGCCAGGGCCTCCAGCCACTGCAAACCGACTCCAGATACGTTGAACACTTTGTGCGTCTTGGCTTTATATGGATTCGGCTCTGTAGACAAGTGCCTTAACGGCTGAGCCGTCTCTCCAGCCCCAAATTAGTTTCTCATCCCTGTGCCCAAATCCCCGACATAAACAACTGAAAACAGGAAGGGCTTCTTTTGGCTGATGGTTTCAGATGGCTCTGTCCATCGTCACTTCTCTTAGGCAGAAGACTATGGAAGCAGGAACCTGTACTAGTGGAGAGTTATTCATTTCATGGCTGACCAGAAAGCAGAGAGGATATGACCAACGATAACATACTCCCAAGAGCTGCTCTAGTTAGTGACTGACTTCCTCCAGCTAGGCTCCACCTCTTCAAGTTTCCATAACCTGCGGGCTGGAAAGATTTCTCAGTGGTCAAGGTGCTTGCCTGCAAAGCCTAACTACCTGAGTTTGATTCCCCAGTACCCACGTAAAGCCAGATGCACAAAGCACCTGGAGTCCGTTTGCAGCAGCTGGGAGCCCTGGCACACCCATCCTGCCTCTCTTTTATCTCTCTCCACTTGCAAAGAAATTAATAAATATTTTTAAAAGTTTCCACAACCTCCCAAAATAGGACCACTAGCTGGGGACCAAACACTTTAAGCATGACTATGCGGAGCAGTTCCCATTCAGTCTACAGCCTCTGTACCACGTGGGGTCTTGTTAGAGTAAAATTAAAATTAGAATAAAAGTAAAAAAATCTCAAGACAAGAGGGAGCTAATTATTAGTAAAATAAAAAAGTATCTACCCCAGAATGGTATGTTGGTATGCGCCTCCCCCACCTCCCCCTGCTCCTATAACCTTGCCTCTGTTTCCCCGTAATCTTGCATCTGTGGTTAAACACGGTAAATACTGAGAATGGCCTGGCCGATGGGTTCTATAGATATGGAAGGAATGTGCAGATGCTCTGGTTAATGAAAAAACCCTGTAAAATTCCCCAAATTATAGTGTGCATTTTTAGAACTATATAAGCTCTGCTCAAACTTAGCTCGTGGCTCATGGCCTCTGTCCGGCTATGGATACGCACTGAGCCCTGGGCATGCCTGGTTACTTTTAGTAAAACCCTTTGCGTGTTGCATAGGAGAATTGGTCAGAGTCTTCTTTTGAGTCGGGGTCCGGGGTCCTAACAGTCTGAAAGTCTGTATCTATAGAACAGAGGCTGGACTCTGTCCATTCTCTGAACCCCAGTTACAGGTTCCTGTGGTCTCAAGGAGTCAGAGGCAAACAGAGGAGTGCTCTGTGCTGGGGACTTGCTGAGCCTACTTGGAGGAACGGGAATCTGCTCATGGCCGTGCAAAAGAGGTCCTCTTGCCTTTTTTTTCCCCCACAAATTCTCCATGAACAAAGGGCTGCTTGGAGATCCAGATCCACAGGAAGAGGGTGATGGTGTATGGAGGGGACCCTCTCCCTTTCTTTTTTTTTGTACCCCCCCCCCAAAAAAAAGAACAAGAAAAAAAAACAAATGAGCTAGGTCATTATACTACTTTAAATTTTTCTTTTTTTTTGGTTTTTCAAGGTAGGGTCTTGCTCTAGTCTAGGCTGACCTGGCGACCCTCTCCCTTTCATATGGAGGATGACTTTGCTTGATCAACATTTATTCACAGTGTGTGTCAAACACGTGTTCACACCAGGGGACGCGAAACACAAGAATCCATGTGTTTGACAGCAAGAAGTTTAACAAATACAAACGAATACGATCAGCTGTGATGATGGACACCTGTAACCCCAGGGCTTTCGAGGCAGAGGCAGGAGGATGGGGAATCTGAGGTTCAAAGCCCATCCTACACTAGGAGGCCTTTTAATGCTAAGAGATGGTTGTCATTGAAACTGTGGAAGGGAAGGCCCTTGGCTGGCCTGGGGGCGAGTCCTGTCCTTAGGCTGTAACTACACATGTATATTCACAATTCTTCCTTAGAAGATGCTAGTCATTAGAGCCCCTTGTATAGTGACTGACACATGGACCATCGTCTCGTGGGCTGTCCAACTCTGTTTCCCTCTCTCTCTCTCTCTCTCTCTCTCTCTCTCTCTCTCTCTCTTTTCTTGGGCATGCCCCTGTTTCTCCCCTCATGTTTTCCATGCTCACCTGGGGTTTTTGCTCAGCCCTGCCCCTCCCTGTGCTCGGGTTCCTGAGGGTTCTAGACTTCGGGCAGAGGAGGTGGGCACAGCAGCCTCCAGTCCTGGGCTCCGGAGTGGGTGGGATCCCGGCCTGTGGGGGCTCCTGTCCCCTTTCTCAGGAGCCCAGGCATTCCACTGCAAGCCCCTGAGTTTGACACCAGCTCAGGGTCCTCGGAAGTGGCTTTTGGACAGGGCCAATCTGTACCTGGGGTGGGATTCTGGATGCGGGGCTGGAAGTCCCTTGGCTGGGAAAGAGAGGTGCCCCGGGGCGGGAGGAGAGTGCATTTCAGGGAGAAAGTAGGAATATGGCTCACGTAGCAGAACGAGGTCACCAGTCCCATCACCCGTGCTCTGTGCTGGCCTGAGGATTAGAACAACCGCTCTCTGCGCTGGGCTAGCCATTTACATGGGACGGAGGGGATATGCAAATATTCCCATTAACCGTTGGAACAAGGAGATACAGTTCCAGGACATGTGTTCTTCCCGCTGGGCTTGTTGCCAGGTAACACCTGGATGCTGAGCCCAGAGGACGGAAGGTTAAAGGCATCCTGTGCTGTTAGGATGCTATCAGGTGTGGTTGGGACGCTCTGTGGTCAGCTCCCCTGTCCGAGGGATTTTCCTTGTAGTGATCATTACAGACATCGCTGGTCTTCGTGAATAGGATGTAATTTTTCATTCTGCTAGGGTGGAAAGACTTTCGTCCATCACGTTTTTTGCCTCAGTTACCCCTTATGTGCTCTCTACCCGATTTCCTCTTTTACTTGGACTTTGGGGGGTTTTGTTGGGGGGGTTTATGACCTCATATATAACATCTTTTATTGATTTGCTACAGACGTCTTTCCAGTTTATGCCTCACCTGAATGATATTTCTAATATATATTTTACAAGTTTGCCGGGGCATAGTTGATATACAATAAATAGCACATATTTAATAAGTTCAACCTTTATGAGTTTTGGAATAGGTATATATTTCACCAATGGAAACACCATCACAATCAAGTAACATAATAATCTCATCTCAGAGAGCCGTCAAGTCCCCTGGGACTCCCCCCACTGTTCTACACTCATCCCCAGGAACCTTTGGTACCATACCTTAGCTTGCATTTTATTTTATTTTATTTTATTTTTTGGTTTTTCAAGGTAGGGTCTCTCTCTAGCCCAGGCTGACCTGGAATTCACTCTGTGGTCTCAGGCTGGCCTCGAACTCATGGTGATCCTCCTACCTCTGCCTCCCGAGTGCTGGGATTAAAGGCGTGCCCCACCACGCTCCGCTTTTGCATTTTAAATTATTTTATTAAGCAGAATTATACAGAATGTACTTAAAAATATCTGATTCCTTTACTAGGCACAATGATTTTTTTATACTGCTGCTTGTATCTTCAGTGTGTGGTTTTGGTTGCTGAGTAGAATTCCATTGAATGGCTGTGCCGCCATTTGGTTAGTTATTTCCTCAGAGGTGGGCGCTTGGGTTGTTTTTAATAGTTTGTGGCTGTTAAGAATTGAACTGGTGCTGGAGGAGATGGCTCAGTGGTTAAAGGCGCTTGTTTGCAAAGCCTGATGGCCCAGGTTCGATTCCTCAATGCCCATGTAAGGCCAGATTCGCAAAGTGGCGCATGTG
>PVHP010048011.1:0-12780 GCA_004024765.1 Zapus hudsonius | reverse complement strand
GCCAGGGCCTTTAGCAATGAACTAAATCTGCAAATGAACTCCAGATGCATGTGCTACCTTGTGCATGTGGCTTTACATGGATAATGAGGAATTGAACCTGGGTCCTTAGGCTTTGCAGGCAAGAACCTTAACTGCTGTGTCATCTTCCCAGCCCCATTAACTGACAATTTACTTCCCTTCCTGGGCATGGGCATGGGCCTATAGGTGTCAGAGACTCTGCTTTTAGGGAAGGTAAGGTCCCGATGAGTATCTCTATTCCTCAACTTTCTTCTTTCACAACAGCCCTCCATAGCTGCTGAAGATTCTCAGTTTGGAGTGTGGAAGTGAGGGAGGGAAGGTGACACCTAAACCTCTAATTTCTATGGAACAAGCAGAAGCTGGCTTTCACATTCCCCAAGTCTGACTAAGGATGAAATCTGCTTCTTTCTAGAAAATATTTTTGTCTTTCCCATGGGCTTCCTCTTGGACTCTGTCAAGAGGAAGGAATTGGGCTCAAGAGATGGCTCAGCAGTTAAGGCACTTGCCTGCAAAGCCTAATGACTTTGGTATGATTCTCATGAACCCACCACATAAAGCACAAAGAGGCACATGCATCTGGAGTTCATTTTCAGTGGCAAAGGGCACTATGTAATCCCCCCTCTCTCTCCTTCCCTTCCTCTGCTTGCAAATAAACACATATTTTAAAAATACAAAAGAGTAAGATGGCACTTCGTTTCCCTCAACTGCCACTCCCTGTATTTACCTGTGACAAAATTAATTCAGATTCTTTTTGAGCTCATTGTCCATCATGTGATTTTCATGGGCAGGAACCTCAGTATTATCTTATAAATAACAAAAGCATGTATGTGCCCTTCAGCCAAAAAGAAAGATATTCCAAGTGGGTTCACTGAATGTAATTTTTATATCTTTATTATGAGTAAGTATATACATTGTATGAGCAAATCTTGTGAATGTGTCCCCGTTTCCCTCCTCTGTGTCCCCTACCCACTGGACTACTTGCTCAGTACTCATACTGAATCTGTCCATATAGGTTAGCGGGTTATGAACTGTACCAGAGGTAGCCAGTTTTTCTTTTTTCTTCCCCCTTTGTGTATTGTTGCTGAGAAGGGCAATGTCTCTGGATATTCACCCCCACCATGGCTCTTACATTCAGTCTTCCCCCTCTTTTGATCAGTTCCCTGAGTTATAGTGAGTGAGTTTTGAGTCAGCTTTATTGTGGAGATCTTAAGTGTCTCTAGATCTTTGCCCTGGGCTGTGTTGGGTATCTTTGGTGTCTGTCTCCATTGACTTTTCATGTGTTATTAGACTTGCTGTAGTGATTGGTCTCCTGTTTGTCTCCTCATTTTCTTGTAGGTCTCATTTGGGCCCTGTGTGAAGGCCAACTACAATGGTTTGGCAGTTCATTTTTTGTTTTGTTTTCCATTAGTTTTTGCTTTATGAACTGTGGTGCACCTGTATTTGGTGCATACATGTTTATGATGGTGATATTCTCTTGTTGGATTATTCCCATGATGAGTAAGAAGTGTTCTTGTTTGTCCTTTAGAATTGATTGTGGTTTGAAGTCTATTTTTTCAGATATTAGTATAGCAACCCCTGCTTGTATTTTTATTTCCATTAGCTTGGAAGATAATCTTCTATTCTTTCACCCTGAGGAGTTTCCTCTCTTTAGAGGTAAGGTGGGTTTCTTGGAGGCAGCAGATGGAAGGATCCATTTTTCTGATCCATCCTGCTAGCCTGTGTCTTTTTATGGGAGTGTTAAGATCATTAATATTCAAAATTACAACTGAGGCTTGACTCAATCCCTGCCATAGGGTAGGGTTAATGGGATTTGATGCCTCTCTTGTTATTTTGTCCCCTATTGGCTTGATTATTGTGACCAGCTCTGTGGTTGGTCGTTTGGCTCTTCTGTGCAGAATATTTCATGGAAAATTCTCTGTAAGTGTAGTTTAGTGTTCAGATAATTGTAGAGCTGGCTTTTATCTTGAAATATTTTCATTTCTCCCTCTATTGTGAGGGATACTAACACAGGGTATAATAGTTTGGGTTGGAAGCCAAAGTGATTTAGGCTTTAAAGTATGCCATTACAAGACAAGCCCTTCTCACTTTCATGGTTTCCATGGAGAAGTCTGGTGTAACTCTGATGGGTATGTCTTTATATGTGATTTGTTGTTTTGGTCTTGCTGCTTTTAGAACCCTCTCCTTGCTTTCATTATTTAGAGTTTCAATTACAATATGTCTTGTGGAGTTTCTCCTTTGGTCCTAGCTGTTTGGTATTCTGTGTGTTTCTTGTCCGGATGGGATTCTCTTTTGCTAACATGGGGAAATTTTCCTCAATAATTGTTTTGAATATGTTTTCTATGCATTTGGCCTAGATTTCTTCCCCCTCTTGTATCCCCATGATCCAGAGGTTTGGTCATTTAAGGGTATCCTAAAGTTCCCTCATATTTTGTTCCCATGCTTTTTGAACTTATCCAAATTTTTGTTATCCCAATCTCTTTGTTCTTCTTTGTCTTCCATGTCTGAGCTTCTATCTTCCAGGTTATTAACTCTGGTAGTGAGGGATTCTAGAGCTGTTTTGAATAATTCCAATTGATGTTGGCTTTCCAATAGAGTTTTTTGCATGGTCTCCATCTCTTTTTTGAGTTGCATTTTCATTTCAAAAGTTGTCTTACTTAAATCTTCCTTGTACCCATTCTTGTATTTGATTATGTCTTTGTTTCGTGTAGTCAGCTGGTTCTTGAGCTCCTCTGATTGCTGATTTTTCTTTAGCTCATTCACTGTTCTACCAAAGTCCATCTGTTTTTCCTACATCTATTGAGCCTGGTGGCAAAGCTTGGGAGCTGATTCTGTACATTTTCACTTACATTGTCTATTTTTGCTCCCATTTCCATGAATAATCTGGATATAGACTCCATGCAGAGATGTCTTGAATATGTTGTCATCTCCTTCTGGGATTGCATCTGTGCTCTTTCTTTGATATTTTCATTGGGGACTTCCAAAGTAGAGCTAGGCAAACGTTGTGTGGGGCATTCCACCTGTGTGTTCTTCTTGTGTTGTGATCTACCCATGTTACAATGAAAGATTGGTTGTTTCTGGGCCTTCAGCAGTGGCAGGGGAGATCACAGGAAATTACTGGCTAGGACTGGAGAGGTTTTGTCATGTGCTCTGTTTCTCTGGTGTCAGACAGTGTGGGGGGTGTTCAAACCTTCAGCAGCAGTACCAGGCTGGTGACTGGACCTTGTTTGGGCCCCGGAGTCAGTGGGTAGGGTCATGGGCCCCACAGGCTGTTGGGGAGCCAATGCACAGCTCCCTCATGTGGCCTTGCCTATGGTCAGGATCTGAGCATGCAAGGTCAGGTGGGAGTTCAGGGCACAGGTCTGCAACCTTCCCTCACCCACGGTCAAGGGGATAATGGGCGGTGCCATAGGCACACAGTTTGGTCTGGCAGGTGCACAGGCTGGTCTGGAACAAATCAATGGGCTTGCATACGTGGCTTGGAAGGGGGGTCAGTGGGTGGGGCCATGGGGCTGAGGGGCTTTTGGTAAGCCAAGGCACAGCACCCTCATCTGGTCTTGCCTAGGGTCAGTGGGTGATTGAACGTAATTTTAATGGATTTGAGGAAAGGACAGAATTTCTCATCACTAATTTCAAATGCATTTGTTCAAATCTTACAGCAGTATTCAAATTCTTTAAAGGAAAAAAATACTGACAAAATTCATCTTATAGTCACCAGTCTTGAAATTCCTTGGCTAAGGATTGAACCCAGGGACTCATGCATAATGGGCAAGTACTCTACCAATGATCCACCTCCCTACACAAGCTTGCATGTGTTTTATAATCAATGCATGTATTTATACCTTTGGGATTATTTGTAATACTGTGTTAAGAACAACAGTTATAGTCTGGTAATCATTGTCTGTGACAGGATCTCTCTTCCTCCATCAGAAAACAAGCTCCAGAAATATCTCACTTGACATTTTTATTTTTAATTATAGACAATGCATTCTATGATATTACTAGCAATAAAATGACAGCGGAATGAATGAATGTCTTTAGCATATTTCCTGGTGAGTTATCAGGCTGTGGTTTATACAAAAAAAAGAAATAATGAAGAAGATACATTCACTATTATAACATTTTGTTTGAAACATTATTTCTTAAGTTTTCAAAGTGCTTGGGAGATATTAGCACATTCACAATGCATGTTAAAAATCAATTTTGAATGTAATGAAATTGAACTGGAAAATAACAGGGAATTAAGGTTTTAGTGCTCAGAGAAGTCATTATAGACAGATTGGGAGCTCTTACTAAGAAATGCTGGGCACCGTAGGTCTCTGAGCTGTAGTTCTCACAGAAGTAGAACATCAGCTCTGCAGTCAGAAGCCACACCATAGAGAGACACCACCCAGGGTTTTACAAAAATACCTCCTTAATTACAAAGTAAGTTAACAAGAGTAATCAATAATTTTAAAGTAAGCTTAGTCCCTTAGGAAGATAAGGTCTTCCTAATCATGAAGTCATATGTTTTAAGAAAATAAGAGTGAAGTGAGTACATGTTTTGTTTCTTACTGTACACTTACAGGTATAGATTGCATTTGAACAGTTTGCTAGGTTGGACAGTTAGGAAACTGTGAACACAACACATAGCAAAAGTCCAGGAACACTTAACATCTCAACAATGAAATATAGTTAAAACTCACCCACCATGACTTAGGGAACTGAGCAGAAGAGGGGCAGAAAGATTGTAAGAGCCTTGGTGAGGGAGAATATCCAGAGGCATTGCCCCCTCAGTAACAAAACACAAAGAGGGGGAAATCTGGCTGCCTCCTGTGCTCTCCATAACCCTGTACCCCATGAACTGATCCAGAACTCCCATGAGGAGTGTCTCCAGTGGCTTGGGGACTGGGAGGAGGGTAATGGGGCTATGATCATAAAATTTGCTTATACAATGTTTGCAATTATGGATAATATTGGAAAAATAAATGAAAAAAGCATATAAGTTATTATTATTCAAATATTTAAGTCCTTCTTTGTGTAAAACAACTAAATCTGACAATAGATTTTTTGGCAGGTCAGTGAAACACTAAGAATTGGATAGCTACAGCCTGGAAGGCAGCTAGTGTGGGAATCGAGTTTCAAGGCAAAGAAAAGCAGAACTCTGTAGGGATATTATTGGCCATTTTCACGAGGAATTCTAGTGTGTTTTCTATTATCTTTAAAGATCTGTTCCATGTTATAACACACAAGCTGAATGTCTAAACAGATCAGAATGATCCACTTGATCCCTTGACATGCTTTCATTGTATCTGATCATTTCAATTTAACTAATTAGTAAACATTTTTGACCCCTGGGTATTTCCCATTCTTTTGACCATGTAGTTGATATAATGTTTGTGTGTGTGTGTGTGTGTGTGTGTGTGTGTGTGTGTGTGTGTTTAGACATGTCCTCCTGAAAAATGGCATTTTCTCTTCACTCATGTCCCTTTCTCTAAATTGTATTTCCGTGGAGTATAAATTCAGTTCAGACATGGCTAAATGTCTCCATTTTTCTCATCTGTTCTCAAGTGGCAATCTTGATGTAGCAAGGTTTGTGTGTGGTAGGAGGTTCCATAAGCACAATGAAATTATGTAATAATGCTCCCAATGGTAATGTCCATTTGCAATTAATCTAGTTAATTTGAGCAGAAGTCTTGAAGTAGGACAGAAAAGGACACATTTGTCAGGAACATGAAAAGTTCTAACCTTGGCTTTCTGGTACGATTTTCCACACACTGAGTTCCCAAGGATTCTACTGTTAATTGCTTCACTAAGACACAATTGAATCAGGGAATTTGGCTGACGATGCTGCTGTTGTTGTCCATATTTTCAAAGCAAATGCCTGTCTAACACACCTTCAGGATTCACAGGGATGCACCTTATTGATACATTGTGAATTCTATCCACAACTACAGTGCAAAAGGCAGTGGTGATAGAGCACATGCATTTTCATCTTCTCAGCCTTTTGAAATTCACAAACACATTCTATGTGAACACTGGAATATATATTGTTTATGTTGAATCACCTGATCTGTCGTATTGTGGCAAATAGGCAGATTACAGTGAAATGATAGTGTAAATGGGAATTTTGTGTTGCCTTTGTGAATGATTAAGAGTTTCTGTGATTAAAAAAAGTGGAAATGAAAATAAATGACACTTTTAAAAGGATGCTTTACCACAGTACCGGACAGTGCATCCCTGCTGGTTTGTTGGAACACCATTTGCTCAGTCATTCAACCTCTACTGACTGGCATGGTGATGGAGTGAGTAATAAAGATACAGATGAGCTCTATAGATGTGATGTCCACAGCAGAGAACTGACAACTTAAAAAGAAGGCAGAGCTAATACAGCAATTACAAATGTGACAAAAGGATTCTTTTATAAATTGAATGCTTTTTAAAGATGTCTTAAATAAATTTAGCCCAATTAAAGAAAGGTGAGGGACAGCTTCCTTAAGGCCACATGCTAAAGGCAAGGCTTAAAGCATGAATAGGAAGTGAAGAGGTGGAAAGTACTCATCATCCACAACTCCATGGTGAACAGCAGCAATCCCACTGAGGAAGGGGGCAGGGAGGAGGGAAATGATGGTATGGTCGGGGCATACAAAGTTTCTATTTAATAATCATAAAATTGCAAGACATATAAATAAAAGATGTGGGAAGTGCATTGAACTGACTGAGAAGGGGCTGAGAAGCTGTTAGTGTGAGAAAACAAGAGACAGGCAATGAAACAAGACTTTAGAGGCAATGATGGATGTTTTTGTTTTTCCCATTAGAGAGTGGGTGATGGGAAGACATGGAAGGATTAAACTATTGTGTAATAACATGTGCTAAAATCTCTTGAAATTAAGGTAGCTCATGAGAGAAAATGTGCTTCAGATAATTATAAAATAGATCTATGTAATGTGATGTCATGGTGTTTATTGTGGAAGAACTGAGTAAATGACAGCTGATAATTATCTGTTTGAATTAGGTCACCAGGTTAGAAGATATACTTTAGGTCAGTACATTAAACAATGAACCTGTAGGAGTTTAGTGATTTTATAGATGGGAGATATAGAAAACTGTGCCTTGGACACAAGGTGAATCAAGGTGAAATGGACCACCTACTGATATTTGCTCTTTCACTCATCAAAACAAGACCCATTTCTTGGTTCTATTACCACTTTCCATGTTAAAAGATTGACAATTTTGTGTTCATATATGAGCCATATGTACACGGATACTTTAAAATTATTATCAAGATGCATCCCTCTGGCAGTTAGAGTCATAGGAATAGGTGTCCAGGTTTTGGGTTTTAAACTATGTCACTATGTACATAACCTTTTTAACTATAAGTCACTCCAAAAATTAAGATATGAAGTGTGAGGCATAAGGCAGTCCAATGCATTTATTGTTATGCAGTAAATGATATAGTTGGAAATCAAACTTCATTCTTATTGACTCACAATTAGTGCTCTCCTACCTTTACTAACAGCTTTGTAAAACAGAAACAACCACACAGACAGACATATGGGCTATGATCTTTCAAATAATTATTCAGTAAAATCCAGATACCCTCTTATTAGCTCTGTTATATTAGAGGAATTCATTAACTTTCCATTTTCTTGAACATTCAAGTAAGAAACTTATGAAGATTGTTAAAATTTAAAGCATCTCTACATGTAAATTGGTTCAGAATGGCTCCCAAATAACTGAAACATTTAAAGTGTTTCTTTCTGTAAAAGTTATAATTAGTATGTCCCAACATAGGTGTGCATCAAATCATAATAAGTAGGTTCTAGTATACTTCCAGGCCACAGTGGATTGAAAAACAGGGTATGTCATATCTTATTGTGATTACTCTTCCCCAGGGATTCTGAGAAACAGTAGCCCTGACAGTAGCCCTGCCTCTCTCTCTCTCTCTCTCTCTCTCTCTCTCTCTCTATATATATATATATATATATATATATATATATATATATATAAATCTATGTAATATATGTCTACATAATAGTATTTCATAAAAGATCAATATGTGCAATAAGCCTACCTTGTCTGTTGACATGAATGTCACTGACTCCATATTTGAAACAGATGTACTGTTGGGAGTTATGTGGGAATATTTTCCCAAATTATCTTTAGGTTTTCCAACTGTAATTACCGTCCTTGGTTTGGTGCCATTATTGCACAAATGAGCATTTCTTGACTTGCTGGTCTCTTCCATACAGCCACGCGTTCAGTATTCCTGTGACAACTGTCTGTATTGTATATCTGCTTTCTTCAAATATCATTGACCAATTTCCCCTGGCAACTCATACAACACCTTTCAATGCTACACATGCTACCATCTGGGAGCTGGTTACCATTCTAGATCTAGCAGGAGCTCTTGGTGTTCCTTGATGACACTCTGTGATTTCTTCAGCAATAGGGTCTTCTTACCTTAGGCCTGGGGCAGGTATTCAAGAGCTTTGACAGAAGTCTGTCACATTTTGGGGACCTCGTGGGTCTTTTTGATCAATAGCTCAGTGTGAGAAGGAGCCAATAACTGGGACAGGGAGATGCAGGCATTAGCAATTATTCTTGAGGTTAGGCTTGCTCCTATTCTGTTCATGGCACCTCATACCAGGTGATGACCACAGCTTATTCAGGAGCTTACAGTAATGTGTTGGTAAATATCTCAAATTCAAGGAAAACTAGCCTTTTTTTTGTATGGAAAAGAAAACACACAATCCCTGTAGCCTCCCAAAACAACTATTGAAAAATATAAGAAATGCAAATTACTAAGAGTTATACTTGAAATATGGTTAATTTTATTCCAAACAACAACAACAACAAAAGAAAAACGCAATTAAATAAATGTTTCCGTACAATGTTTTTGATGAAAATCTAAGTATCCCAAACCCCTTGTCATAGCTGGTAAGTTATCAGGGTATAAATTCATTGAAATCTAAAGGACAATAGAGAAATATACTCTAGATTTAAGACATACATTGCTTATATATTTTTAATTTCTGATGATGATCTTTGATGCTACAACTTCAGATTTTTGGTGTTTTTTTAATGTTACTTTTTAGTATTTTATTTGTGTGTTAATGTCTTTACCACCCATGTCACTATCAGCTTTTCATGTGGGGCTGGAACACAAGAACTCCAGCTTGAGCAGTGAGGGCTTTATCCACTGATCCATCTCCCCAGCCCAGATTTCGGTTGTTCTGTGTTGTTTATTTCAATTGGGAACAAAAGAAATTTTAGTTCATGTGCGAGTCCTAGACCTCAATATCAAAAAGTGAGTCATAAGAGTATCTAACACCTCCCCCAACACACACACACACACACACACACACACACACACACACACACACACACCACCTGCCCTGCCCTCGTTTCCTCTAACTCTACCATCTTTACCCAATAGGAAACTTCTAAGCAAAGAGGCCAGTCTTGGGAGTGTTTTGCTCTGATCCATATGAGATGTCTTATTTCATCCACGAATGTCCCCTTCTTTCCAACAGGAAGTCAATAGAGAGAGCTTTCTGTAAAAGCATCATTGTTTTTTGTCCATGATATTCTCAGAACTTTCTATTTCACTTTTAAGCTTCAGTTATATGTCTAGTAGAAAATGACTATACAGAAGATGATTCCTTGTGGTCTGAATTTCCCCCACTTGAGTCTCGATCCCCACGTGCACTTGGCTGCCTGGCTGGGTGGGGAAGGGAAACCTAAGTCTGTTTCTTTAATCCTGGCCTCGCCGCTCTGTTTTATGGTCCCCAATTGACCATGTGTGGATTCCCACTCTGGATCTGCCACATGGGAGCTCTCTTGGGTTTGCAACCCTCTAAATCTTTCTCTAGCTTTCCACGTGGTTCCCAGGTACATTCTACCTTAACTTTCTAAGCCTCAGTTTCTCTAGCCTTCCACGTGGTCCTCAGCTCCATTCTACCTTCACTTTCTTCTTCTTTTTTCTTTTTTAAAGCAATTTATTGTTAATAATCAGATACATTGTATGGGCAAGTCTTGGATAGTACCCCCATTTCCCTCCTCCCTGTCCCCAGCCTGCTGAGGGCCCTCCCCTGTGGGCTTGCTGGAACAGTCCATGGGATAGGGGTTATGAATTGTATAAGCCATAACCAGTTTTTTTTTCTTTCTGTGTTATTGATAAGGGGGGCAATATATCTGGATATTCTCCCCCATTATGACTCTTACAATTTTTCTGCCCCCCTTCTGCAAGTTCTCTGAGTCATGGTGGGTGAGTTTTAGGTGTGCTTTACTCTTGAGGTCTTAAGAGTCTATGGGTTTCTGCTTTAGGCTGTTGGGTATCCTCAGTGTCCGTCTCCATTGTCCTTTCATAGGTTATCTGACTTGCTGCGGAGGTAGTTCTCTTGCTCATCTCTCCACTTCCTCACAGGTTTTATTTGGGCCCTAGAATGAGTTAGTAGTGCTTCATCTCCTGCCTGGGTGTCAGCAATCATTTCAGATCCTATTGATGAAATTGGGTTGTCCACAGTTCTTGATGCCTTCTGAAAATACACACAGAATCTCTACCAGAGGGTGAGATCAGTGTAGGTTAAATGAGACAAACATTGTTCATTTGACAAGATTTTAATGGCTGTAGCCTCTCTGTAGAACCCTAGTTCATGGGCATTTCCCTTTTGGATCAGGGTTCTTGGGCTCTGTAAGAGTTTTCCATGGATCCCAGTTCCAGATAAGGGTTCCTTGCCACTGAGCTGATGTCTTAGCCAATCAGCAAGCTATTGATTACCCACCTAGTTTTAGCACCACTAATGCACAGATGAACACTTCTTGGCTTGCTGGTTTCTGCTATAAAGCAGTATCCTCAGCATTCTCATAACATTGATTGGTACTTTATATCAATGACCTCTGCTTTTTCCAAGTATCTTCTGCCAGTTTACCCTGGCAGCTCATGTAACCCCTTCCAACACTATGCAGGCTAGAGTTTCTCTAGCCTCCACGTGATGGTCCCCAGCTTCTATTTGGCCTCACTGTCTGAGCCTTAGTTTCTCTCTAACTTCCACTTTTCTAAATTATGTTTTCACATAAAACATTCCAGTCTTCCTTTTAGGTCCTAATTCCCTTTAAATAAACTTCACAAATTGTGATTTCCCTCCCGCACAAAAATAAACTCAATAATTCATAATTGGTCCATCTTGTTTCTGTCTTTATTATTCTTCACTAAAGATTATGAAAGAACATAAAACTTTGGATTCATAAATCTTGGGAACCTTCCCTAAACCCCAAAATTCCCACATCAATAATATGGAGATTATCTCACAGTGTTTATGAATTATAAACAAGGTTCTATATAAAATTATGTAAGCACCCAGTAGATTATTTTAATTATGGTTCATGTTTTAACAACACTACTTTTGTCTATTTTACTACTGCTTGTAATTATAGTATAAGTAGGAGTATTACAATGAAAAAAATCTAACTGGCTGGAGAGATGGCTTAGTGGTTAAGGTGTTTGCCTGCAAAGCAGAAGGACCAGAGTTCGACTCCCTAGTACCCACATAAAACCAGATGCACAAGGTGGCACATGTGTCTAGAGTCCTTTTCCAGTGGCTGGAGGCCTCTCTCTCTCTCTCTCTCTCTCTCTCTCTCTCTCTCTCTCAAGCAAGCAAATAAATATAAATATAAATAAAATATTTAAAAAAGACAACCCTAACTTACCCAAAGAGATATCTAGTCTTTGCATGAGCTTCTCATAGGTAATTTATAAACCCTTGAAATTTCCCATGTTCTGGAGATATTCATTATTATAAATTCATTCTGGGAGTTGTTAATAGTAATGGATCAGACCTGAGGAAGGCAATGGGAGCCTCTGACTCTGAGGGAAGCTGATCAGAAATCAGGGAAACCAACTTGTGGCTCATGTGTTCGACAGTCAGAGACACAACTAAATTTGCAATCTGGAGTTTGATAAGTCTTTGAAGAAATAAGCAACAAAATATGTGCCAATATTCTAACTCTAAAGCGACAAATCCTTAAGTGTTTGCTGTTACTTCTGTTTTTGTGAGAATTCTGAGAGTTTTCATAGTCACACATTCTTTTACCCAGCAAACAAACCAGATTAACAATTACATTTGCAACTATATGAGGACAACTGCTTTCCTGGTTTGCAGTCATTTCTTGGTCTGCTTATCTTAGTCGTATTCAATGTCACTGCTTCTATTTCTAACTATTTTCTTCTTTATTCTTAGACCTTCTGTATTTGGAACATTCCTAGAAAACCTTTAAAATATAGGCCAGACCAGAATTCTCTGATCAAGACTTTTCAATTTCTTCCCATCTATCTCGGCACTGTGATCACACTCCTCAGGATGGCCTGCAGAGTCTCAGGTCCAGCTGTCACTCCTCTCCCCTTTCATCTCACATCACCTTTTCCTGTGTTCACACTTCATCCAGGTGAGCTACACTACTTGCTCTTCTTAAATGTCCCTCCTCATGACTACCTGCCTAGCTTCTCTATTTTCTGCCTGCAACGAATGTACGAAGGACCTTTCCATGAACCCCTTCTTTATGCTATCACAGTCTCCGCTAATGTGTCAGCCTCTCACAAAATTCTCGTTAAGCATGCAATAAATGAGAAGATGAGTGGGTAGATGAGTAAAAGAAAAAGGGAAATAATAATCGATTTGGATGAATGAAACCATTTGAACCCTAGGAAAGAGCCTGCTTATGCAAAAATAGCTCTTTGGAATGAATACATTAACATTATTAAATTTATGTGCACATATAATGCCT
>PVHP010048010.1:0-12690 GCA_004024765.1 Zapus hudsonius | reverse complement strand
CATGCCTTCCTTGCAGGCTGAAGCCATCAGTGACCACTACCCAGTGGAGGTGACACTCCAGAAAGCTTGAGGTCAACAAAGAGCACAGCTTTAGTACTCTCAGAACAAAAAGATCTACCACATGGGTTAAATACTGTTTAATTGAGGTAAATAAAACTCAAGAAGTTGGTGGTGGTGTGCAGTCCTTCCTCCCCCCCCCCCCCCCCCCCCCCGGGGTATGTTCTCAGGCAGAGGTGTACAGCAGTCCTATTTGTCACCTGAGAAGACAGGTGCGCACCAAGTCCATCAGTGTCTCTCCAGGGCCTTGACGAGCAGGTCATTCAGGCGGCCTACCATGGGCCGGGGGTCGTCAACAAGCCCTGCTGCTATCATGGCGTTCTCGTAGATCTGAAATGTAGGCGTGGACTTGTGTTAGCGGGAGGGTAGAGAATCGAGTGTCAAGGTGCACCTGAGGAGTGCTGGTCCTCACCTGATCCGCGAGCAGCTGGGCCAGCTCTGGGTCACGCTCTCGCAACTGACTGAGCTTCTTGATCAGCACGTGTCTGCAACGTGGAAAGCGTCAGGTCAGCCCCCATGGAACACCTACAAACTGCCACACAACTGGGTAGCATGCAGAAATATTGACTCTACACCCAGAAAACCTCAGGAGTGGCTGGGCCCAAATGCATCTATGCTGAAGCGCTCATCTGACCCAAGTTCATATGTAATTTTACATACAGGGCTGGAGAAATGGCTCAGCAGTTAAAGGCACTTGCTCGCAAAGCCTGGGTTCAATTCCCAGGTTTGTATGTGTCTGGAGTGTGTTTGCTGTGGCAAGAGGCCCTGGTGCGCCCAAACTTTCTCTCAAAATAAAATAGTTTTAATTTTAAATGCACAGAAAAATAAGCATTAAAGAACAAGCAAAGTCCCTCAAGAAGAGGCCGGAGATGCTGATGCTTTAGGAGCAGCTCAGTACAATGGGGAGACAAGGGAGGTTAGTCTGTTAGGATTATCGCCATCCATAGAAAAAACAATTACTACCAATTCCTCAGAAGCACAACACTAGAAAACAAGTGACTACTTTATAATATCAGAAAGATGAAATCAGAAGCTGGGGGAAAAAACCCACACAGTTTAACCTTATTGGAAAGATGTGTCTAATTTTTCACTTTATGTACAATTACATATAGGTGGCACTCAATCTACAAAGTGGGAAAAATGTTACCTTTAATGCTCCAACATGGGAGCGCCCCTGGGCAGGCACACTGTTGAATGCTGTCTGTGGACACAGTGCATATGCTGGGGACAGAAGGGACAAGGAAAAACTTCCCTACCAGTAACGGTTCTAATGAATTCTGAACCCAGAATCCTTTGGCACTTCAGGACAGCCACCTCATCAAACCAGTTTTAAAGAGATGGGTCAGTGCTTAAAGGTGCTTGCTTGCAATGACTGATAGCCTATAATTTCCCAGACATAAGTGACATGTGTCGGGAGTTCATTTGCAGATGTAGGAGGCCCTGGTATACTCACATGCTTTCTCTCACATATTTAAAAAATAAAACCAGTTTTGTGCCAAAACTAGTCTGTTTCTCTATGAAGTCAAATGTTACATAAACTGGTGCAGGCTGTCTGACCACGGCTCACTGTTGGCAACCACAAGCCAGCTCAGACCTCCCCCCAAGTCACTGGTGTTAATGATTTGGCTCAGAAAATGGGAAAGGCACTTACTTTCCACCTTCACAGTTTATAATAATGTGCTAAAACAATGTATTGTGCAAACTCAAACCCAGATGAATGTAAGTCAAAAGGGAAATATGGGGCCTGGTGTGGTGGCACACACCTTTACTCCCAGCACTGGAGGCAGAGGTAGGAGGATCATGGTGAGTTCGAGGCCTGCCTGAGACTACACAGTGAAAAACAAAAATTTCAGCTGAACTTCACAGGCCTTCTCAGTACCATCATCTCATTGCACACAAGCTTTATGCCCCACTGCACAGAACCACGCTCACACAGCTTTTAAAGAGCCCCTGTGGCTGGGTGGCAAGCCGGGCACACCTGGGGTTGATCTCCAGTGTAGGCTGCAGCAGCTGGGCACGCTCCTCCTGGGTCTTAGCCAGCTGCTGCATGCGCAGAAAGTGCCGGGCGGCCCCCATCTCCAGCACAGTCACCATGGCGGGATGGGTGTCCAGGCGGAGTGTCACCTGCAAGAAAGGCCAGGACATAGAAGACCCCAGTGAGGAGGAACCTGCACAGGGCTGTTAAGTCCTTAAGCAGGAGCGAAATTCAGTAAGCTGTGAGTAGAGGAAAGGGCCCCAGGGCCTGTCTCATTCTCTACCCACCATCCACTGAGGCCTGGGTGGGGACTCCTGCCTCCTCTCTAAGACTAGCGGTACCAGCCTGCCAGTTATGCCTAAGGGCACGTGCTGGCCTAGGGCCCAGCCTCAGGGCAGGTTTCTCCAAGGGCCTCCTTTGTCCCTTCCTGTGCACATTGCTCTCTGCCTCTTGCCAACAAGGAGACCCTTTGGCCCAATGCTGTTCACCCTGGGGACAAGCCTGTGGGGGAAAAGGATTTAAGCTGATCCAAGTCCCCATCCCCGAGGAAATGAGCTGGGATCTCATCACAGCCTGATCCCATGCACACATCTGGGTACGGAGTCTTGTCTAGAATTCCATCTTCCACCAAGATGTTGCTCATCTTGCTGCTTCCTGGACCTCCCAAACCCAGCCTATCCCATACCTGCTTCTCCCTTGGTGCCATTCTTGCACATGTCCCTGAACCAGTGAACCCTTTCTTTTGGGTTTCCTCATTGCTGAGCTGACTGTTAGGTTCCTAGTCTCAAGCCCACTGACATGAGAGAGAAAGAGAAAAAGAGAGAGGGGGGGAGAGAGGGGCCTGGGCCAAGCTGACTCCATTTGGCCACAGGGGACTCTTTATGCCTCCCCCCGCGCACTGGGCCTTCAGCTGCTCCTTACATAGCAGGGAACAGGACAGGCCCCACATCATCAGGACTCATAGGTTCCACACTTAATGTGTAGAAGGAAGGTCCTGCATGATTTCTATTACCTAGCGAATGCCCACCAAGCCAGCAATTTACAGCTGGCCTGTGGCAGACACTGAGGGCCATGGTGGCTGGGTAGTGACCATCCCAGAAAGTCTCACCTTTACGTTGGTGACGCGGGACCCCAGCGCATTCCTCATCCAAGCCATCAGCTCCTCTGTCTCCTTTTCAGAAAGGCGCTCGCTAGCTGTAGAAAAGTGGTGTGAGTGGGCCCTACTCAGTACATCCCTGAGCTGTCCCTAGCCCTACCCACCTCATGAGCTGGGAAAGAGGTTCTTGGAAATGTATTTCCTTTAAAGTGAAAACCTCTAGAAGACAGTTTTGGTCACCTGTGCCATCTTTTGGCTTTGAAAAGATAATTTTGGAGCTAGGGAGATAGCTCAGCAGTTAAAAGCCACTTGCTTGCAAAGCCTGGTAGCCTGAGTTCGATTCCCCAGCACCCATGTAAAGTCAAAGGCACAACGTGCATGCATCTTTTTTTTTTTTTTGGTTTTTTTGAGGTAGGGTCTCGCTCTAGTCCAGACGGACCTGGAATCACTATGTAGTCTCAGGGTGGCCTTGAACTCACGGCAATCCTCCTACCTCTGCCTCCCGAGTGCTGGGATTAAAGGCATGAGCCACCACACCCGACTTGCATGCATCTTGAGTTTGTTTGCAGCAGCGAGATGCCCTGGCGCATCCATACACTCTCAAATAAATATAAGTATTTACAATAAAATAAAAAACATAAAGACAATTCTGAGCCCAACTGTGGTGGCACATACCCATGAGGCTAAGGTAGAAGGATCATTGTGGCCAACCTGGTCTGCAGAGTGAGATCTGTCAACGCACACACACACAAAACTAATATCCACTTGGACAATCCTGATTCTCTTAGGAAGCCTCTGTGGAAGGAGCACCTGAGGCCCAAGCCTCAGATGCTAGGATCTCCCAAGCAGTTTCCTGCATGGGCTGGAGGCCCCACACCCAAGTGAGATGGAGAACTTAGTACACGGCAAGTGAGGGGAGCCCGTGGAACCCAAGTGTCAGCCCTCTGCCCAATACCCATGCTGGCCCGTGCCCCAGAGATGGCTAGAAGCCAACCTGGGGATGTGTCCTCGAGCTTCTCCTCCTTGTAGTGATCCACGACGATGTCCGTCTCTACAGAGATCAGCTTCTTTTTGTCAAACTCGCGCAGGTGCAGCAGAGTGAGCTCATCAAACTGCTCGTAGCAGAATAGCACCTGAGGGAGCCCCAGAGCCTCTGTCAGCCCATGACAGCAGACAGGACCATTTCTGGGTACACTTAGGTTCACCGAAAATTCCTGAGGGAGGTTCTGGCTATCCACTATTCATGAGCAACCTGCCTGTCACTTAGAACTGCAGCTGCATGACAGATGTAGGCCACTCTCACATCATGCAGCCTCCCTGGCTTTGGACACATCCATTTTCTCCAAAACAGCGTTGGGAGGTTGCAGTCTCTCCCTCAGAGCTCAGACCCTGCCTGACACATGGCTCAGCAGGGGCCTGCTGCCCACCTACCTCTGTGTTCTTCTGCTTCATGGCCTCGTAGTAGGGTGAGTGCTCAGCCAGGTGACGGTTGGGGGCACACAGGTAGTAGATGTTGCGGGTACCAGCCTGCATGCGGCTGGCATAGTCTGACAGACTGGTCAGCTGTCCAGCAGGCAGTGCAGAGGACTCATAGCGCAGCAGCTTTGCAATGTCCTCCTGCAGACACGTGGGCAGGTTACTATTTGCCCCAAGGCCAAAATATGAACACTGTCCCCATCCGTGTGGGTCACAGTCCTGCTAAAGCCTGCAGCTTCCTGACTCTCTAGCCTGGCATGGCTCTAGGCACCTGTGGAGGACTCAGGTAGTTTCAGACAGGCTTCACTTAACCTATGAACCCCACCCAAAGGGGGGGGTCCTTTAAACCAAGACTAGGAGCTGAGGGCCTCCTGGAGAACTTTGCACACTATTTCAGGGGTGTCCAAGCCTGTTCATGAAAGACCCTTCTTTGAGCCCAGTGTCTTTCCTCCATCTTCAGTGACACCTGAACTTGGATGAAAAGTCTCCTTTCTCAGCCTCTCTCACGGCCAGGGTAGCAAGTCATCAGCTCTGCAATGGGAGGAATGAGGCTAAGTAGGCTGTGGAGAAGGAACCTTAGGGGAAGACGGGACACAACAGACAAGCCAGGAGCCTAGTCCCTGGAGCTCCAGCCTGGACACTGCCTCATCTAAGCCACTATCACCTCCGACAGGAACCTAGGGAAAGGCTGTGGAGGACACAAGGCCACGTCTGGGACTCAAGGAAGACAACCAAAGAGAAGGATCTTGGGAACTGCCACGGCTAGGTGCAGCTGCATCCACACTCAGGGTTAGGGTCATGCACACCTGGCCCACTGCACAGATGCACCAACTGAGGAGATGTTTCCCAAGCACGTGGAAAAGGCTCTGGCACTTAGTGAATCTACTACACCTGTTAAATGAAAGTGAAATCAACCAGAATAAATGGGATCAACCTTAAAAAAGGGCAGCTGTGGTACTCGGAAGGTGAGGTAGGAGGATTGGTGTGAGTTTGAGGCCAGCCTTGGCTACATAGAGTTTCAGGGGCTGGGGAGATGGCTCAGTGGTTAAAGGGGCTTGCAGAGTGAGTTCCAGGTTAGCCTTGGCTAAAGTGAGACCCTTCCTCAAAACAAAACAAATCTCCAAGGGTTCATGAACTAGGTTGCCAAAGAGGTGGTTTTCAGGTGACACCTTGGGTGGGTGACAGCATCACGAAGGTATGGACGCATGTAGATAAAGTGGGTTATTGGGAAGTGGTGAAAACTTTAGGCCTGGGCGACACTGGTTGAAGCAGGTCGCTGGGGGTGTGCCTTTGAAGGTGCATTGCCCTAGCTCCTTCCTCTCTTGCTCTCTGCTTTGCAGACACCACGTGGTGAGTGTCTCTCCCACTACCATGATGCTCTGCCTCATCACAGGCCCAGAAACCCCAAAAACAAAAAATCAGACTGAACCTCTGAAAACGAGCAAAAATAAACACTTTCCTTCTTCAAGGTTAATAGTCTCAGACGTTTTTGTCCCAGTGGTGGAAAATAAGAATGGAGAGTTTAAACAGACTTGTGTGAAAAGCTGCTGGGGCCCATGAACAATGTGGCGGGAGGGGGCCCAGAAGAGCCATGGACACCCCTTGTGCTCCTTTGTGCTGCACCTCACCCTTCCCACTGTCTGAAGCTCAAAGGGATGCAAATGTTGTTGCCTGTCCACCACTCAGTGAGCCAGAAGGTGCTGGGGCCTGCAAATGGGGTAGGCTCCTGAGGATCGAGGAAGGGATGCTCTGGAACTAGGCAGTAGTGGAGTCTGCCCAGGGTCGTCTCTGTTCACAGTGCCTCTGAGCCCTTCAAGGGGTGGCATATATGAATTTGATGGCATGCAAACAATATTTCAATTTAAAAAAAAATGGCCCAGGGCTGGAGAGGTGGCTCAGCGGTTAAAGGCGCTTGCTTGCAAAGCCTGATGGCCAAGGTTCGATTCCCCAGAACCCATGTAAAGCCAGATACACAAAGTGGCTCAGGCTTCTGGAGTTCATTTGCAGTGGCGGGAGGCCCTGGAGCGCCCATACTCATTCTCTCTGTTTTCCTCTTTCTCTGTCTCTCCCTCTCTCTCAAATAAATAAATATCATTTCTTAAAACGGCCCAAACCATTTAGGAACAAATGTATCAATTAGCTCAGTGTCAAGGGCTGTGACAGTTACATGATGACCAACCTTATTAAACACAAGTGCATTCCACCCCACCCCTGCCTTAAAAACCTCTGAGAAAGACAGCAGGCACCTCACTTCCTGCCGGCTCCAGGGGCTGGGCTATCAGGGGGAAGAGGCTTGGCTTTTCAGCTAAGAGTACAGGGCCTGTGGGACAAGGGCCGTGTGAAGTTTAGCCCAGAGAAGTGCCTGGAGATGGCAGATCACGCTGGGTGAGCCTGGGAGGATGTTTCTACAACCTCCCTCCTTTATCTGCCTCCCTCCCTTCCTTTCATTCAATTCACATATGCATGTGCAGGCGCATGCTATGTGCATGTGTGAGGCCAGAGGTCAACACTGGGTGTCTTCCTCAATCACACTCCATTACAGACCCTCTCACTCAATTCCCAAGCTAGGCAGTAAGCCCTGCTGCGACCACTCCAGCACTGGGATCACAGGCGCACGCTGGCATGCCTGGCATTTCATTTGGATGTCAAGGATCTGAACTCAGATCCTCGTACTTGCATGAGGCACTTTATCCACCGAGCTGTCTCCCCGACTCCTCCAGCAGCTTTCCACACAGGTTTCTTTAAGCTCTCATTTGTGTTGGTTTTCTATCACTGGGCAAAAAAAAAAAAAGTCAACCTGAAGGGGAAAGATGACTTACCCTGAATGTGGGTGATCCCACCTCACAGGTTGGGGGTCCAGAAGGGCTAAAAGGTGGACTAGGAATGGCTCGCTGGGTAAAGTGCTTGACATGTAAGCATGAGGACCTGAGTTCAGCACACATGGAAAATTCCAGACAGGTAGCATGAAAGTATCACCCTAGCACTGGAGACAGGGGTCCTTGCTGGCTGGTCTAGCCAGACTGGGGAGTACTGGCTTCACTGAGAGATCCCGGTCTCAGAAAAACCAGGTAGAGAGCAATAGAGGAAGACACCCCACAGTGACCTCTGGCCTCCACACACCTGGACTCATGTATGCCCACATATGAACACACATGTGCTCACAAAAAGCAGGGGAGGAGAGCGAGCAAACGGCATTTCCCCTCCGTCTCTGCTTGCTGACTGCGAGGCTGTAAAATGCTCTTTTCTAACCTTGCCTCCCTCCACAAGGAGCAGAACACTGAAACCAACAGCAAACTAATCCTTCCTCCTTCAAGTTGCTGTCGGGCATTCTGCCAGTGACAAGGGTTTGACTCACAGGTTAGGTCAAGCACGGACCTGCAGTGCACAGGTAGAGCCCTCAATTCGCTGACCCCTGGCAGCAGAGGGACAGTGTCCACCTGCCTCGACAACACATCCAGGGGGCTGCCACCCAGCTTCCTGTGCAGTGCCAGGGCTGAAGCAGAAAAATGACTAGAAAGCCAGCCTACCTTGACCTCCTGCTCCGCAGTGGTCACAATGCCCTCCCTCATGAACAAGCCGTAATCTTCAAAAAACTTGGCGTACTTCTCAGCATCTTTTTTGCTCTGGTCAACGAAGAACTTTATCAGCCTCTGCTGCAGAACATCCCGGAGTTTCCTACAGAGCAGAAATCACTGGCTGTCAACAGGACCTTCTGTGAAGCACCAGGGCAGAAAGAGCCCAAGCAAGGCTCAGCCCACCCGAAACCAAAGACAGCAGCTCCTCCAGAGCCAAACCAAACATCGAGTGAAGGGACCCTGGGAAGCTCACAGCGGCGTGCACTGCCTCCCAAAGAGCAGCAGCCTTCAGGGACCATCAGCCACAGACACCCTGAGGAGGAAGGTGTCTACTCTTGGCACAGTTCTTGCAACTGCAGGAATCATGTAGAGAAAATAAGGAGTGCGACTTCACCATGGACATGACAGATAAAATAACTGTCAACAAGCTCAATGTCCAGAGGAAGAGAACAGCTTAAAATGAGTGATGTGTTTCCAAAGGCCACCCAAAACGACATCTAATAATCCCAGTGACAGCAGGAAGTGCCTATGTTAAAAGAAAAACCAAGAGTATCCTAATACAGGTGAACTACAGTACAGTATTCATGCATCAAACACCATATCTCCTGTGTGTACAGGTCCTCTTAATTAGGACCAGGGCTGTAAGCATGACATACACACGCCATAACCTGACATTCTGAATGCACCATGAACTTGGGATGCTGCATGTTGCAGACAGCTCCACGTTGTTGGGACCAACTTCCAAACAGACACAGTTTATGCTGAAGCAGAGGCCACACAGCCCCAAGACTCAACATAGCAGAGTCCAGGTGGGGACAGAGCTGCATTGGCCACACACCCCCTGCGGCAGGCACATTCAACACCCGTGACTAAGGCAGACTCCTCTGATCAAGATGAGCTCAGACAACAACTGAGATTTCTGACCACAAACCAGTGAGGAAGCAGCTGCACCCCTGTGCAGCCTGGCCAACAGCGACAGCCACCCTGGCCTGACATGTCTGTCACCTACCAGCTAGCACATAGGACACAGGGGCTCCTCGAGGGCCTGGCACAGCTCTGGAGGAAGAAGGGGTACTATTACTCAACCAGGCTGGGGACTCTGAAACGCATCATCTCAGCTCTGGGATTCCTAGAGCTGTCTCCCCAGGAGTGCCAGGCCTGGCTGCTTCTTGTCATAAGAGCTTCCCAAACCCAGGTCAGCCTCATCCAGCTCTAGAACCTCACTGACTGTGGCCACACCTGGGCTGGATCATAGCCCAATACCAGTAATTCTTCAGAAATAGTCTAACCTGTCCATTAGTATGGAGGCAAGCAGTAGCACCCACTCTGCCCAGAGACTCCTGGCACACTCAAGAGAGCCTGTGTCTGCAAATATGCCAACAGAGAAGCACTCTACCATGCTGTCACACTCGCAGCCCCACGACAATGTTGGCAAAAAAGTAGAGTCACACCTTCAGGCTGAGCGGCTGGTGCAGGCTGGGAAGGACCACTGCTCTATTTTTGTTATTTGTCTGCTTGGGTTTTTATTTTTGTTTGTTTGTTTTGGTTTGGTTTTGGTTTCTTGAGGTAGGGTCTCTCTCCCTCTAACCCGGGCTGACGTGGAATTCACTATGTAGTCTCAGGCTGGCCTCGGAACTCATAGCAGTCCTCCTCCTACCTCTGCCTCCTGAGTGCTGGGATTAAAGGTGTGCACCACCACTCCTGGCTCATATGTCTGCTTTTAATGGAAAAGTAATTTGTGTTCTATGCTAACGGACTGGATAAACAACATATATCCACTGATCTATGCAGTTGTTACAAGTGCTTTCCAAGATATTAACATCACTGTAGGGAAAATAAAATTAGTATAAAACAGTAAAAGTATGAATTCAAGAAAAAAACTACCTGCCCAGCCCTATCTATTTCTGAAGGGTACACAGGCTGGCCTACTTAGCAGGCAGCAGTCTTGGCTAGCCTTCACCTGGCAGCTCTCTGCCTAAGGTACCCACCCTGAGAAGACTTGGGATTTCACACCCGCCCCCCACAACGTGGCCCACAGCTGCAGTGACCACACTCAGCAGGGCTAAGCCTTGTACTTTATGAGCAATTCAGAGAATTTCAAGGCCCTGTTCCAATCTGGTTCTCATCCTTAACTTCTGAAACCTGCTCTTATCTAGGCCACCAAACTGCCTGATAGTACATACACAACAGTGGTCAAGTCTAGGTTAGGATTATGGGTAAATTGTGTGTTTTAGGAAGCAGACACACCTTTACTAGGGAAAACCAGCTAATGCATTTCTAAATAAGATTATTTGGGGCTGGGGAGATGGCTCAGCAGTTAAAGCACTTGCCTGCAAAGCCTAATGGCCCGTGTTCAATTCCCCAGTACCCATGTAAAGCCAGATGCACCAAGTGGTGCATGCATCTGGAGTTCCTTTGCAGTAACTATAATGGGCTGCACACATTCTCTCTCCTCTCCTTGCAAATAAAGTATATTAAAAAATGAAAGACTATTTTGGAAAGCCTGCAATCAGAGTGGGGTGTGGCGACAGATGGAGAACACTTAACCAAAAGCACCTTCTGGGTAAGGCCCAGCCCATCCCCACCAGAAGCCCACCACTTTCTAGATTTGGCCTTGGTGATGACCAGCCAGTCCCCAATTCTTCTTGACCACAGAATGAGTTGCTTAAAGGTCAAGCCCAGGCACCTGGCCTCAGTCCTGGCTTTACTCTCTGCTCCTGTGGGCCATGCTTGGCAAAGGGACTGCCCGGGAACTATCCTTCAAAGGAGCCCCACACTGCCCCCAGGCTTACCGGATGAGTGCACTCTCCTGCAGGAGCTCCCGGCTGAGGTTCAGAGGGATGTCCTCACTGTCCACCACACCTGAGAGAACAGAGCATGGTAGGCCCCCTGTGCCCTCAACCATCACCCTCCATGTTCCTAACCAGCTTTGCACCTCTCTGTCTGGCCTTATGTGAGCCACGGTGTAGTAGTTTCAGTCAGGTGTCCTCCATAAACTTAATGTGTTCTGATTGCTTGATCCCCAGCTGATGGCAGTTTTGGAATTGGAACCTTGTTGGAGCTGTGTTGGTGGTGGTGGGCTTATGGAAGTTATAAGTCAGCTTCCCTTTGCCAGTGTTTGGCACACCTTCCTGCTGCTGTTTGCAGTGCTGTGGTGGAGATGATGTCCACCCTCTGCTCATGCAATCGTTTTCCCTGCCAGGGTGGAGTCTCCCCTCGAGTCTGTAAACCAAAGTGAACCCACTCTTCTACAAGCTGCCTTTTGGTTGGGTTCTTGTCTACACAGCAATGAAAAAGGTGACTACAACTCATGGGTTAGGCATGAGGGGAGCAGGAATAGGAGGGGGCTGCTCTCCTTCAAGTCCTACTCATGCAGGTGAGTAGGCACAGCCAGCCTGGGGACAAGACAGGCCTGGCCTGGGGGTGATGCCCATTCTCAAAATACCTGGGGCACATGGCAAACACACCCTTAATCCCAGCACTTGCTGACTTGGGAGGCAGAGGTAGAGGCCTGGAAGCCCAGCACCTGGTAAGCTGAGGCCAGCCTATACTACATAGCAAGACCTTATACCTAAAGAAAAAAATCCTAACTATAGCATGAATAGTGTGCATCTCTGAGGCATGATGCAAGAATCTAAACTATAATCTCAAGTCCAACTCAATTTCAGGTGCATAAATTTGAAATTCATGTCAAGTTTCTAAATATGAAAGAACTAAATGCCCCTCTGCCTCCCAAGTCAGCAAGACTGCGAGGCAGGGACACTTCCAGAGCTCTGAGCTGCTTTCCTGGCCTCTCCATGAACCTGGCCAGGGGGCTGAGCCCCACTCAGTAAGAACAGTCTGAAAGCCACAGCAAATGCAGTGGGCAGCACGGGGCCAAGTGGGAAACACTCAGGAATATGGAGCCACAGTCCAGATCGCAGAGCAGGGGATCACGCTCATACCTCGAATGAAACGCAGCCATTTGGGCAGGATATCTGTAGCCTTAGTCTGGATGAGGACCTTGCGACTATACAGGGCCACACTGGAGCCCAGTTCTCTGCTCACATCAAACATGGAAGGTTTCTGAGGAAGAGGAAGATAAGGTTAGTGGCAATGGAGGAATCCATCATAGAACTGAGGGTAGCGTGGCAGGGATAGCACCTCCCAAGGCCACCTGGTTGAGGGTGAACAATGAAAGCAAGAACAGGGTCCCTGTCCCTCCTGTTAGCTCTACTGAAGAACCTGGGGCTCTTCAGGGATGTGTTGGCCTACCTAAGCCATACCCTACAGAGGACATCAAACAATAAAGTCCAAATGTCCCTAACAACAGAGCCTAGTGATAGCAGGGCCACAAACCACAGTCCTCAGGCCAAACAAAGGCAGCTTGTGGTGGGGGCACTGCAGGGATGGACAATGATCTTTGCATTTTCAATGGCAAGGACATAACAAAATCAATCATGGATCTCGGATACATGAAGAGATGAAGTCCAAGTACCAGTACCCACAGACTCACTGGAAGCCAGTGCCAC
>PVHP010048009.1:0-12684 GCA_004024765.1 Zapus hudsonius | reverse complement strand
GTTGGTAGGGTTAGATGGGCCCCAGCTCTCTCGCTGCATCCTGAAAAATACAAACACAGTCTCCATCGGAGAGTGTGATCAGTGTAGGTTAACAAATATACACATTTATGGATTACCTAGATTCTATTTTTAGTAGCCTCCCCGTCAATCACTCCCACAGTGCATCTTAGACAAGTTCTTTATTACTGAACTACACTCCACCCCAAATATACATATATATATATATATATACACATGTATGTGTGTATGTGTATATTTGTACATGAATATTATTGCATGTGTGTTTATGTGTGTGCATGCAGGCACACATATGCCATAGCACACACGTGGAGGTCAGTCCTTGTGTGCCAGTCCTCACTTTCCACATTGGTTTTGAGGCAGGGTCTCTCTTGTTGTTTGCTGCTGCTTTTACCAGGCTAGCTGAAGCTTTGGGATTCTCCTGTCTAGGCCTCCCATCTCACATGCTGGGGGAATACAGCCTGTCTTGCCATGCACCTGGTTTTCCATAGTTCTGAGAATCTGAACTTGGGTTGTTAGACTTGCTCGGGAACTGCTCTACCCACTAGGCCATCTCTCCAGCCCTAAGAAAGCTAATCTAGACAATGCTAATCTAGCATTATGGCTCACACCTGTAATGTCAGCACTCAGGAATCTGCGGCAGGAATATGACCACAAATTTGAGCCTAACCTGGGTAGAAGGAGACCCTGTCTCAAATAAATGAAGGAAACAAAACAAGAAAGCCAAAAGCTAGTCAAAGACGAATGCAGTGACCTGGCTGAGGCACAGCCTTGAAGCAAAGGAAACAAAACTCCTATGGATGCTAAATGTTTTCTGCCTCTGGGTTCAAAATCAGTTTAAATCACTACATGATCAAATTAATCCAGGGCATGTCTGGATGTCTTTTAATTATTAAAGGGAAATTCCATCATTTTCTACTGTAAAAGGAATTGCCCTCTCCCACCCTCCCATGCTGCAACTGACCTCATTTCTTCTAGTACACTGTCTCTCAAGGTCCAACCTAAATGCCCTCCAAATGAGAAGAGAGAAAATTTTGCTTTTGAAAACTCTTAGAGAAAAGGCAGTTTCTATACATAAAGCAGACTTCTGTAGAGGGGCTAGTTAGCAGTGAATTAAAAAAGTTAAGGTTGCAGGTTTTAATATTCAAAAAGTGAGAAAGCCTGGTGCTGCCTGGGTGCCTACACTCTCCTAAGAATGGGCCTCTGCTCTCATCAGTCCTTGTCTTTAGTATCACTCGGTGAGTGGGTGGCTAGCTTGAAGGAAGTGTGTAGCCCTTAAAGCAACTGCTTGTCTACCAGCCAAACTCTGAGCCAGGTACTACAAAACCTGACATAAGCCCAGAGCCACAGCCAGCACCCCACATGAACTCACTACCTGTCCTCAGGGGAGTGGACAGAAACAAATCCACAATTTTTTTTTGTTTTTCTGCTTTTCAAGGTAGGGTCTCACTCTAGCCCAGGCTGACCTGGAATTCATTATGTAGTCTCAGGCTGGCCTCAAACTCACGGCGATCCTCCTACCTCTGCCTCACAAGTGCTGGGATTAAAGACGTGCGCATCCACGCCTGGCTACAAATGCACAATTTTAACATAGCAAGTGTCTGCTATTGGTCTGTGAAAGTGAGGAGACACACAGGCCCAACAGATTCAAGGTAGGGAACAGTGGGGTGGATGCCCAGGGACCCAGGCTAAGATTCACATAAGTAGCCTGCATGAGTTAAGCAGAGAAAAGGGAGGAATCATCCCAGACAGAAAGAAAAATAACTCTAAGGCTGTTAGGAATTTTAAAAGGAGTTACTAAGTGAAAGAATTTTCTCTGGAAGGTTCAGTGAAGCTAAATTTGTGGCAGAGCCTGTTACACTAACAGTGCCCAAGACAGGGGATTTATCTACTATGTCTAAGTATCCCCAGCACCTAGAACAGCACTAGTATGTGGTACCCACTCTCTACATCTAAAAAAAAAAACTTAAGTTTTTCTCTAATGATAAAGTTGGTAAATTGCCAGATGCACAAAGTAACATATATGTCTGGAATTTGCAGTGGTGGAAGGTTCTGGCACACCCATATATTCTCTCTCTTTCTCTTTCTCTCTCTCTCTAAGAGGAAATAAATTAACAAATAAATAAATAGATATTTTAAAACCAAATAAAATTGATAGATGATCATTATTCTAAAATGTAAGCAATATAGAAAAGACAGGACTCGGGCTGGAGAGATGGCTCAGTGGTTAAGGCACTTGCCTCCAGTGTCTAAAGCCCCAGGTTCAATTCCGCAGGACCCACATAAGCCAGACCCACAAGGTGGTGGCTCTGGTGTGCTTTCTCTCTCTCTCTCTCTCTCTCTCTCTCTCTCTCTCTCTCTCTCTCTCTCTCTCTCTCTGCTTGAAAATGAATAAATAAAATATTTTTTAAAAAAAGAAGACAGGACTCTAGAATGCCTCTACCTCCAGCCTTCAACCCAACAGTGCCATTGTTACAATTCTCTTTTTAAATATTTGTGGTGGTTGGATTCAGATGTCCCCCATAAACTCAATGTGTTCTGAATGCTTGAGCCCCAGCTGATGGCAGTTTGGGAATTGGAACTTTGGGGAAGGTGTGTTGTTGAGGGCAGGCTTATGGGGGTTATAGCCGGGCTTCCTCTTGCCAGTTTTTGGCACACCTTCCTGATACTGTTTGCAGTTATGTGGCAGAGGTGATGGCCATCCTCTGCTCATGCCATCTTTTTTCCCTGTCATGATGGAGCTCGCCCTTGAGTCTATAAGCCAAAATAAACCCATTCCTTCTACAAACTGCTTTTGGTTGGGTTCTTTGTGACAGCAATGAGAAAGCTGTTTACAACAGTTTTAGTACCAGAAGTGGGGTCGGCCCTTGATGATAGAACCCTGATTCTGTGGCTTTGGCCTTTTGGAGCTGATTTGCAGGAGGAATGTGGAAGGATTGAAACCTTGACCTAAGAGCCACCTTACAGTGCTGTAAGTACAGCTTGATGGATTCTGGTCAGAGTTGAAAGACCTGAATGCAGTAAAAACTATGGAGAGTGAGATATGGCTTACAAAATGAGAAAGAACTTTGGTGGGACTGGTCTGGAGGCAGTGAGAGGCTTGCTGCATTCTGCCTGCTTGTGTCCTGAGAACGTATGCAGGGTTGCTTTGTGTGGAAATGGACTGGTATGAACAGAAGGAGATAGCACAGAAAGAAATGAAATCTTTGGGCTGTAACTGTTACCTGTTCAGCTGCAACTGTTTGAGAGATTACAACCATTGAGATTGGGCCAGGTGATCTGCACTGGGACAGCAGGAAGAATGCGGACTCTTTTGAAGTAAGGGGTCTGAACGTTGAAATTTTCCTGCTCTTCAAAGTCGGCTTTGGTCCTCCCTGGATTAAAAAGTCAGTAGCCCACCTGGTACTATGGAGTGTAAAAAATGAGGAAGATGGTCATTGGATGCACAACACAGTTTTATTTTTTGGAAATGGCCATGGACAGTGTGAAGCAGGCCTATTGGATTATCTGCGTAGAGGCCTGATGGAGTCATAAGGATGGACCATGGGTTGGAATGGAGACCCAGTGAAATGCCAGGACTATGGGATGGCTGCCAAGGAGAGCTACCAACACTGGATGAAGGTTTCCTGGACTGTGAGTAGCTGAGCTGGAGGGGCAGAATTGGAACTCCAGAGACCAGTCACTGGTTATTATTGGACTTGGAGTTAGGATGTGATATTCGCCCTATTTGTTTTAAGTGTTGTATTGGTCCAATTTGCCTTTGCTATGCCTAATTCTATCTTTTGCAGTATGAATGTTCTGTGCCTATTATGTTTTTTTGTTTTGTTTTGTTTTTGTTTTTTGGTATTACTGCTCAGTTCAAGAACTTAGATCATGGGGATGTTTGAACATCGTTGGGATTGATAAAAACTCTGGTCACTTTTAAGTTGAGCTGAATGCAATGCATTTTACATCATGTATGGTTATTTATGGGGCAGGGGCAGATTGTAGTGGTTTGATTCAGGTGTCCCCCCTAAATAATGTGTTCTGAATGCTTGATCCCCAGCTGATGACAGTTTTGGAATTGGAATCTTATTAGAGGTGTGTTGTTGGAGGCGGGCTTATGGGGTGTTATAGCCAGCTTCCTCTTGCCAGTTTTTGGCACACCTTCCTGCTGCTGTTTGCAGTGCTGTGGTGGAGGTGATGTCCACCCTATGCTCATGCCATTGTCTTCCCTTTCATCATGGAGCTTCCCCTTGAGACTTTAAGCCAAAATAAACCCATTCCTTTTACAAGCTGCTTTTGGTCAGGTTCTTTGTGACAGCAACAAGAAAGCTGTCTACAACAATATTCTCTTTTAATTTTTATTTGTTTATATGCAAGCAGAGTAGTAGAGAGGAGAGACAAAGAGAATGGGCACACCAGGGCCTCCAGCCACTGCAAACAAATTCCAGGTGCATGCACCACTTTGTGTATCTGGCTTTACATGGGTGCTGGGGAATTGAACCCAGGTCATTAGGCTTTGCAGGTAAGCACCTAACCACTCCAGCCCCATTTTTGCAATAATTGTGTATGTGTGGGTGGGGGATATGTGTGTGGTGAATGCATGTGTCTATGCAGATGTGTGCAGTGCAGAGAGGAGGGCAGGTGTCCTCTTCATCCATGTGTTTCCACGAGACAGGGTCTCTTTCTCATTTTAATATTGCCCCAGAAATTCTCCTGCCTCACCCCTGCCCCCACACCCATAGACTGGGTTTACACATGTGTGGGGCAATGCCCAGCTTTTAGCATGGGTTCTGGGGAGTAAAACGTGATGGTCACCTACCCAAGAGGCCTTCGTGCTTAAGCAGAATGCACCCTTAACCGCTGAGCCATCTCCCCAGTCCCGGTTTTGCAATGCTTCAAGGAATGGTCTATTGCCAACGTTCAGTTACTTATGTACCCAAAGCCGGATACTTAATTACTCAGTGTGTACACAGCCTCATTTGATAAGTCAAAAAGAAATAAATTTACTCTGTGGGGGTTTTTGTTTGATTGTTTTCTGCTTGTTTGTTTTTTTGTTGTTTGTTTTTTGTTTTTCGAGGTAGGGTCTCACTCTAGTCCAGGCTAACCTGGAATTCACTCTGTAGTCTCAGGGTGGCCTTGAACTCACAGCAATCCTCCTACCTCTGCCTTTCGAGTGCTGGGATTAAAGGCGTGTGTCACCACGCCCGGCATTTTTTGCTTTTTTGTTGTTGATACAGACAATAGTGCATGTAAAAGCTTCTCTCTGTCCCACACTTTCTGAAGCACTTGATGGACGCACTGGAAAAGCTCCTCTCTCGGAGCATCCCTGCCACAGGCGCCTTCTGAAAAGCATCAGTGCTGGGGATGGGGAGATGGCTCAGCAGTTAAAGGCATGTGCTTGTAAAGCCTGAAGACCCAATGATTCCCTAGAATCCATGTAATGCTGATGCAAAGTCATGTATGCATCTGTGATTCCCAACAGCCTATGACAATGAGAGGCAGAGCCAGGAGAATCCTCTGAAGCTCAGGGGCCAGCTAGACTGGAATTCCCTTGTGGCAGCCAGAGACCTTGTCTCAAAAATGGAGAAAGAAGAACAGACACTTAGAAGTTGTCCTCTGACTTTCCACACTTGCACCATGGAACACATGTACTTATACAGCATGCACGCACACACACACACACACACACACACACACACACACAATCAGGGAGGCTGGGAAGATGGCTCAGTGATTAAAGGCTCTTGCTCATAAAGCCTGCTGGCCTTGGCACAATTCCTAAACCTAAATGTAAGCTGGACCCAAAAAGCGGCACAAATGTCTGGTTATTCATTTGCAGCAGCAAGAGGCCCTGGTGTGTACACACACCACACACACACACACAAGTAATTTTTTTAATCAATACACTGGGGCTTCTGCATGATCACATCACAATCTCTGAAGGTTGTCAGGGTTACCTTACAAAACTAAAAGTCAATACTTCAACAAGAATAGTCAAGAAACTATAAATGGAAACTTGACAGACTTCTTACCTAGCTGAAAGTACCAGTACTGTTCATGGTCATCTTCACTCCTTTTTGAATAGGCAGCCACATCTTCCCGACCCACACACATGATTTTTTTTTCAATGCTGCTGAAAATATGAAAATATTTCCTCAAACATTGTACAGATATATTTCCCCTCTTACTCTGCTCACAGAGCACAAACATCAGAAAACTCAGCACCTAGTACAAGTCTAGTCACCTAAGGCTGCTCCTCTTGAGGAAAAATGTCATTCAATGGTCTGTTCTCATTTTAAAAGATTATGTGATTCTAGGGTTCTCTGCCTTTCCCATTCATTTCTCTTGTCTGTCACTATCCTCGCCAAGTGAGACTCGGATCATAGAGACAGAATGATGCATGCTTGGGATATTTTGTCTAAAGGGAAGGAAAAAATTCTTATCAAAAGTGTTGAGGGAGGGGTCCATGAAGCCCCACTCCTCCCAGAGTAAATAGTGAAAACTTGTGATTGCTAGCAGGTGGGAAGTCATGTCCTTTAGGGGGGTGGCTACTGGAGGATTGTCCATTCTCTAGTAAATAATCTCCCATCCATGATTATGCAAGCGATCTTAATTTAAATCAGTGGGTCAAAAAATAAAATAATAAGCCGGGCGTGATGGTGCACGCCTTTAATCCCAGCACTCGGGAGGCAGAGGTAGGAGGATCACCATGAGTTCAAGGCCACCATGAGACTACATAGTGAATTCCAGGTCAGCCTGAGCTAGAGTGAGACCCTACCTCGAAAAACCCAAAAAAAAAAAAAAAAAGGGAGGGGGAAATAGGGCTGGAGAGATTCCTCAGTGGTTAAAGGCACTTGCTTGCAATGCCTGCTGGCCTAAGACGCACAATGAGGAACAGGCAGAGCAACAGGCCCTAGCACACCCACACTCTGTGTGTGTATGTGTCTCAAATAAATAAATAAATAAATTTTGTTTTGTTTTGTTTTCTCAAGGTAGAGTCTCACTTTAGCCCAGCCTGATTGGAACTCATTCTCTAGTCCCAGGCTGGCCTCAAACCCACATTGATCCTCCTACCTCTGTCTCCTGAGTGCTGGGATTAAAGGTGTGCGCCACCACGCCTGGCATTTTCCTGTCTTCTAACCCTTGTATTACATTGCAGCGTGTGTAAACCACTTTGGAAGACTGTCTCTCTGTTTCATCTGTTTTTTCTGTTCAGCAGTGGAGTTCCTCTAACTAGTAGGTAAGTCAACAAGGCGGCTCCAGAGCCTCACCTTGGATCTTTCTCTGTCGTTTTGGTAAGCGTAGTTTTCCTTGAACTGGGTTCAAATTAAATTTCATATGTATGAACCTTGACAGGGCCTCCCTTCTGCCTGCATTAAAGACGAGTGTCACATCATATTAAATTCATAATTCAAAATTGAAAAATGCTTTCCTCAACTGTAGAAGCACTTGGAAGTGTAGAATTCAACATTTCCTGAAAACAAGATGGAGAATGCCTGCCCTGTTAGGTGATCTTACGAACAACCAGCTTTCTTAGTCCTGGTCTGAAAGGAATCCAGAGGCAGAGGTGGATGAGACCTTCTCTGCCACAGTTCCCTTCTTAGGGCCTCACCTGAATCAGCTCGTGAAGTCCTCCTAACAACACCATTATTCATTCCCATTTCAGAAGTCGGGAATCCAGCTGGGCATGGGAAGCAGAGACAGGAAGATCGGGAGTTCATGGTCATCCTCAGCTATGTAGCAAGTTCAAGGTCCATTTGAGACCTTGCCTCAAAAAAAAAAATAGAAGTGAGGGATCTGTAAGGAATCTGCCATATGGCAGGCATCTCATTCACCTAGTGAGTGACAGAGCTGAGAGATTAAATATTCACCTTATACACTTCTGCTCAGGACCACCATGTATCACCTTCTGGAATATTCCCCCAGCCCCCCTTTCTTACTTAGTGGTGAGGATGAAGAGTTTAAATTTCACTTAATTAAAAGAAAATATAGGAGTATCACTCAGTATTGGGCCCTGTTTCAACCTCCACCACCCAAGAAAGAATGAGGAAGAGAGAGAGAGAGAGAGAGAGAGAGAGAGCAAAGAGAGAACACAAAGTCCGAGGAAACCAGCAAGAACAAAATGTATCAAGAGTTAGAAAAAGCATGTAGCCTAAAGAATGGCTGCTATGGGCTGGAGAGATGGCTCAGCAGTTAAGGCACTTGCCTCCAGTGCCTAAGGCCCCGGGTTCAATTCCCCAGGACCCACATAAGCCAGACCCACAAGGTGGTGGCCCTGGTGCATTTTCTCTCTCTCTCTCTCTCTCTCTCTCTCTCTCTCCTTGAAATGAATAAATAAAATATTTAAAAAAAAGAATGGCTGCTATGTGTTTGTCAAAGACAACAGACAGAGCTGCAGCTACACGAGGGGACAATGGTGGATCTCAGCATCCATCCTCGGGCCGCAGGGGGAAACATGGACTCACGCAAACGCTGTACAGACAAGTCTGCTGGGAGCGTAGGCAAAAGACAGGAGCCTGGACCAAAATGGTAAGGAGGAAAGCGCAGGGATGCGTGCATTCATGCTGGCAGCTTGCTGACCAGTCGGGTCGGGTGGAGGGCTCTGCAAGCAGCAAAGGTCTCTTGAGGGATCACAGCTGATTGCTGCTCTCAGCCTCTCTCTCTGGCACGACATTCCTTGTGGACAGAGACGTTGCTGTCCAGATACTGGGGAGCTGCAGTAAGTGTCTGATTTCGGGTTCAGACTGTATCTAATTCCCCCCTTTCCTCCATTAAATCACAGCAAAGGGGACTACTTTGGATAGCTAATAGATTCCCAGCATCTGTGTACCGGATTGCTCGCCCTCAGCAAGGGAAAACAGCGTGCTCCTGGGAGCTGAGGAGCTGAGGAGTAAGGGAGCGAATCTCAGTGCCTGGGTTTTCACCTATATCTAAAGAATACCTTCCAAAGGAAGCACCCTTCTACTGATGAACACTTTTGTTACACAAATGATCAATTTCTTGTAATATTATTTATGATCTATATTAAGATTATAAGTATCTCACCAGGCGTAGTGGTGCATGCCTTTAATCCCAGCACTCAGGAGGCAGAGGTAAGAGGATCCTTGTGAGTTCAAGGCCCATAGTGAATTCCAGGTCAGCCTGGGCTAGAGCAAGACACTACCTGGGTGTGTGTGGGGGGAACCATGGGTCCATGCCACCTTGACTATAGTCTCAGCTACTCAAGAAGTCAAGGAAGGGGCATCAGTTGAGCCCAAAATTTCAAGGCCAGCCTGGGATACAGAAAGACACTGTCAAAAACAAGGGCTGGAGAGATAGCACAGCAGTTAAGACACTTGCCTGTAAAGCCTAACGACCTGGGTTGGATTCCTAAGCACCTACGTCAAACCAAATGCACAAAGTAGAACTGTCACTTTGGAGTTTGCAGCAGCTAGAGAGACGCCCTGGTGTGCCCATCCTTCCTCCCTCCCTCCTTCTCTCTCTCTCTCTCTCCTTGCAAATAAATAAATAAATATTAATAAAAATAAAATAAAACAACAAGAAGCAACAAACAAGGGTACAGCTGGGAGAGTCTGAAAAGGAGCTTTCAATTCAATACCAAGGTTAAAAAAAAATAAACCATTTGTAAGCAAATGACTTGGCTCTGAAGTACCGATTTGTCTTATAGTAAAATTCCTTTTTTTTTTTTGCACAAAAGTATGTATAGAAGAGAGCCAAGAGCCTGTCACAGAGGACCGACAAAGTGGAAAACCTCCCCCAGAGAAAGGCTTAAGGGCTGTGGGTACACTTCAGCTACCAGAATCCAAATGACTACGGAAAGGTAAAAGTTAAAGTAGAGTGGTTAATGCGATCAACTTGACCCGAGGGACTTCCCAAAAGCAAATATTAATAGCCGCAATTTTAGCAAACATCTATGTGTGCACAGTGAGAACACATTTGCATTACTACTAAAGCTTTTAGCAAATTGAGCCACAACAATAAAATCTTACCCTAGCCTGTCTTCACCTTCCTTTAAGTAGCCCTCTGGGGGAGAATGAGAAGTTGGCAGAAAAGGTTTAGATGGCTTATTGCTAAAAAAAAATAAAATAAAAAAACAACAAAGACAAATTACACATAAGAAGAAATTCTTTCATACATTAGTTCATACATTAGTTTCCACAGTTCGGATGCACTCAAAGGTGATTAAATCTTTAGTAAAACTGGATTTCAAAACTCAAACAATGACTTTTCCCAAGACTGTTCTCTGCAGAAACCCCGCTCTGTTCTGTAAGACCTGTTTTCTGTTTGTGCCTAGCGCGGCTATTCAACTGCTTCTGCAGAGTTGGCAGCTGAACGTGTGGCTTGGACACAGGGAAAGACAATTGTAACTCACCAGCAGAAGTGACTTCAGATTAATGAGTCTGGTTTGCCCAAGTCAACAGAACCAATCAGGGAGGAACTAAATCATGATAAAATGGTCATTGGCAATGATAAAAACAAGAGCTACTGGCCAGATGTGGTGGCACACGCCTTTAATCCCAGCACTCAGGGAGACAGAGGTAGGAGGATCACTGTGAGTTTGAGGCCAGCCTGGGACTACAGAGTGAGTTCCAGGTCAGCCTGGGCTAGAGAGAGATGCTACCTGGGGGTGGGGGGGGCGGGGAGAGTCACTGGCTTTGTCTCCAACTTTTTTCAGATAGAAGCCCCACCCACAGGACCAGGTTCCCAAGGATGCTCCCCACCTAAACTCTATCTCTACAATAAAGCTCCTAATTATCACACCTCTGGTGTTTAAAACCAGTTTGATCACACCCCAAATACACTTGGACACCCACAACCACCACCCGCCTCATTAAGAGGTTACATGATTGACAGAGATCAAAATCAAAGACAAAAGAAGGAAATACTCCAAACACCCAGCTGACAGAAACCAGGAGCCTGACAAGACTCTTAGCAATTTGGACCGCAAGGGTTAAAGCGTTAGTGGCAAGCAATCCATTTCTAAAAAGGATGAGCGCAGATGCTCCACTCGACCCTCTTCTCGACGCTTCTAGCCAAGTCTGAAGGCCATGAGAAGGAAGAAGCAGATGGTTCAATGTGAGGAAGTCAAAAGGAAGTTGCATTTGCCTTATTCGGCTTCCTAGCAACTAACCAAGCGATGCCAAGAAAGCCAGCCGGCTCTAAGGAGCAGCGCTGCAGGGGATTGGAAACCCAGCGGTCGGGCAGAGCAGAGAAGGCCTTGAGACACCCCCACCTGGCAAAACAAATCTCTCTCCTACCAACACCCAACCTTCCCTTTTCCCTGCGGCTCCAGCCCGTGTTGACATGGTCATCCAGCCCTGCATTTCACTGAGAGCAACCTTTCCGACTCCACTGACATTAAGTTGAGCAGTCTGGCACAGCCATCAAAAAATGACTCCCTGCTTCTCCCTGGGAGGGAAGGCTCCATGCTCTCTCAATACACCCCAGCCAGCTGGACAAAGGATTCTGCAGGCCAGAAAGATAGCATCCCTGCCACTGTGGTCAAACACCCCCGCGCAAGCACTGAGAAAGGCAGGCAGTTACCACAAGTCAAGATCCCAGAAGCCTAAACACATGTCTGGTGGATTCAGGATGTGTTCTCGATCTCTTCAAAAGAGACTGAGTAGCCAACCAAGAATTTCTCTGAACAGGCCGCCTGGAGGAATTGCACTTGGGCAGAAAGGGCCTTGGTGGTAGGCATGCATGGATATATATCCTCACTCTAGCACAAATGGCCACATCATGGATTGGACATTATTTTTTAAAATATTTTATTTATTCATTTTCAAGCAGAGAGAGAGAGAGAGAGAGAGAGAGAGAGAGCGCACCAGGGCCACCACCTTGTGGGTCTGGCTTATGTGGGTCCTGGGGAATTGAATCCGGGGCCTTAGGCACTGGAGGCAAGTGCCTTAACTGCTGAGCCATCTCTCCAGCCCTGGATTGGACATTATTAAACATTGCATGGTCACCCTGAGCCCTGGCAACGTGCTGTAACTGGTGACAGCCATTAAAACCTCAGTTCCCCTCCTATAGATCAAACTCTGTCCAACAGAAAATGGAAGGAATCTATCCTGACGATGAATGGTGTCTCAATGCATTGTACAGAAGCCTCATAACAACATTGAGAGCTGGTGATGTCTACTTTGCCACAAGCTCTTTAAAGAGAGATGAGGACTTTAATCCCAGCACTTGGGAGGTAGAGGTAGGAGGATCATCGTAAGTTTGAGGCCACCCTGAGACTGCATAGTGAATTCCAGGTCAGCCTGGACTACCTACCACCAATAAAATAAAATAAAGAAAGAGAGAGAGAGATAGGTAAGGATACTGAGGTACGTATCACATGACCTTTCACAAACTAAGGGACAAAGACTAGATTCAAATTTTGGTGGGTCTAACCCTGGAACTCTGCCTCACAGTCCAAAGACTTTACCTAGGAAGCCAACAAGCTGGAAAAAAAAGAGGGGGGAGTATGTTTTAATGAAAAGTAAGTTAACATAGTAATTAAAAAAAAATCCTGGGGGGGGTAATGACCCATGCCTTTAAAAGAATCTCAGCACTGAGGAGGCAAAGGTAGGAGGATGGCAGTGAGTTCAAGGCCAGCCTGGAACTACCAGGTGTGGTCCAGGTCAGCCCGGGTTAGAGTGAGACTCTGTTTTAGGAGGAAAAAAAAAAAAAAAAAAG
>PVHP010048008.1:0-12674 GCA_004024765.1 Zapus hudsonius | reverse complement strand
GTTCTTAGAGTTGCTCAAACCATAAGCTTACAAAGCTATTTGTTCTCTTTTGTTCCTTGTTTTCAGAGGGGAAAAGCTTTATAGAGGTTTTTGACCATAGCCCCATTGGATCCTGACTCTAGTTCTCAAATTTCCCAGCATCAGCCTATGACCTTAAGATCTGTCCTGGTTTTGAGAAACCCAGACCTTTTGTTATCTATCCACATTTCACTGAAGAGATGCATACTGATGGGGACTTTGAAGGGTACTTTATTGACTGGATCCTTCTTTATTCAGCTCTGAAATCTCCCCTTTCTGCTTGGGTTTTACTCCTATATCAGAGCTACAGCTCTTGTCTCTTGCTTCCAGGAAGGCATTACTTTATTTCCTAATCTTTATGTTGAAATTTTTGGGGGGTGGGGAAACATTAGATCCTCATCTTCTCCACTGAGCACAATCCACCCATCTGTAGGGTGTTCTCAGCCCTTCTGCTCCACTTCTTGTTTCTATTTTTCTTCCTATGGGAATCATTAGTTTTCAGAATATGCCTGGCTCTCTCTCTCTCTCTCCTCTCCTCTCCTTTCTTTTTTCCTGTCTTCTCTCTCTCATTCTCTCTGTCTCTGTCTCTGTCGCTCTCTCTGTCTCTGTCTGTCTCAATAATTCAATGGGTTGTACTTTGAGGTTTCTAGTTCTTCCTGGTATATTGTTTAGCTGTGACCAGCCAGTGTTTGTAAGTGCAGCTATGAACATAGAGTTCACAAATATGCCTCCTGGATCTTACCATGGGGGGGGGGTCTCACAAGACTTTCACTTGACTTGTCATTGAGCTTTGGTCCTTGGAACTTTGACCTTAACCTTTGCCATTCCAGAATTAGGAAGCTTACACCTGGAGAGGGTTCCTTCCCCGTGAGCAGCTCTCACTTAGAATTTTGTTCCTCAGCATCAGTTAAAGTTTGCCCTTGTGTATTTTTGTCATCTGATAGTTCTGGTTTATTGTTCTATTCTTACCATAGTCCAATAAGTCTAACGTAATATTCCTTTAAAATATTTTCATTTCTTTGTGAAGAGACAGAGACACAGAGAGAACACCAGGGTCTCTTGCCACTAAAAACTCCATACACATTCACCACTTTGTGCATTTGGTTTTATATAGGAACTGGAGAATTGAACCCAGACTGACCAGCTTTGCAAGCAAGCACCTGTAACCATGGAGTAATCTTCCAGCCCTTACTTTATATTTTTTATAGACACCAGCTCATTTAGGTTTCTCCAAATTCTATGGACAGGTTGGTCTTTCTCCTTGCTACTTGTTTAAACCCCTTTTCCCAGAATGTGGAGAGAAGCTCAAAAAACCTTCAGAGATTTAATGAATCTTTGAAAAGCCCTGCCACCATGGGGTGTCCACAGTGTCTTTCATGGGACATAGAAAGCTGGGGTGCAGAGAATCAGCCTCCAGCACCTGATTTCCGGCAGCTATCTCCATGAGAAAGTACTGTTCACTCAGTCTCCTCCTTTACAGTAAATTTGGACTGCTGATTTGAATTAAAATAATTGTAGACTATCCTAAAATTATTCCATCTTCTGGATCTTCCCTTCCTCCCTTTTCTAGCTCTTCCATCTTGGAGCTGGGGGTGGAAGCCAGCCCCTAGTGCATCCTTGGTAATAAGCAAATTCTCTACCATTGAGTCATAGAGAATTCCCTTGACTTAAAGACACATAAACTTCATTCTGGGTTTGACTCTTGTTCAGCAACCTTAAAAATTAATTTAGTTGATGTGATTTTTTTTTTTGGTTACTCGAGGTAGGGTCTTGCTCTAGCCCAGGCTGACCTGGAATTCACTATGTAGTCTCAGAGTCTCAGAGTGGCCTCGACTTCACGACAATCCTCCTCCCTCTGCCTCCTGAGTGCTGGGATTAAAAGCATGCATCACCACACTCAGCTGATGTGATGTTTTTTAATTCATTTCATAAAGACAATAACAGCTAGACAAGTTGATTATTTGAAAATTTACAGAGTGTCCAAGTTACATTGAATGTTAGACATGAGATCTTCCTAAATTAACTGCTACACTATGTGGGGATGAAATGTAAATCCCCAGGTCAGCTCATCCACCTGTAGCTCCGTGATTACATCCTTACGATCTTCACATCTCTAAATGACTATCTTATTGCTTGAATATTGTCTTCGGGGGGCACCGCTGCCTCCCATTTTATTAGTTTTTTTTCCCTTACCTGTCTGGTCCTCAGTGCCTCAGGGTACAACTAATATAAAATATTACCTCACAGACATTTCTGATCATCAGTAGGAGTCTTCATACTAGGTCTTCTCTAGGGCTGTTCCAACGAGGATAGGGGTACAAGTCAGGGATGTTTCTCTTCCAACTCTGTGATGAGCAGTTGCTTTGCTTCTATACTAGCAATGCCAGGAAGTTTAAGATGAGTTTCCTAGATATAGTCCTGAATTCTAGGAAAAAGGACAATTAGGACATACCCTTGAAGTTCTTTTCATAAACAGTTTTCCTTTGTCTGCTTTAATTTACATTTGTTTCAATCTGACCAACCAGAGGGGCTTAAAAAGGTATTTCTGGGGAAAAAACAATCTTTCATCTTCTGCTGAATTGGCCATACCTCACCCAAAGGCTAAGTGGGAGCCCTCCATTTCACTGCATACTCTTCCCAAGGATGTTCTCAATGACAGAAAAATAATAGTAATTTACACAATGTTTAAATGTACTGGGTACTAGAATAAGAACTTCATATACATAGACTCATTTCTTCTTGATGAGTCTTTATTTTACAGATAATAACATTTAGGTACAGAGAATTGAGGTGAGCTCAGGTCCAAAGTGTGTGCCCTTAAAAACTGCACTGTGCTCACTGTCCCCATCACTCATTCTTCTGCTCACCATGTTTCCTGAAGAAGACCATTCAATGGGTCTCTCATTCCAGAATGTGAGTAAACTGCACCCTAGAAGGGCTAAAAGCAGTACTCAGGACTATGTCTTACACAGAGTAAGTAGTTCAAATGTCTGATACTTGATCCAAGGTCAAAGAGGGATATAACTATATATGTATCTGTATCAGATCTATCATCTATCTATATCTATCAAATCTATCTACATATGTAAAGAGACAGATAGATGGACAGACAGATGGACAGATAGATAGACAGACAGACAGAACCAACCACATATTCAGAGACAGACAGAAAGAGGGGAGGGAAGCACAGGAAAGGAGAGGAAAATTGTCTGAATATGTTGACACTACTAACCAAAGACCTCTCACCCTGCCTACCTGTGGAGGTGACAGAAGAGATTCTGGGTTATGATCAGGCTCAGGGGCCTTCCAAGTGGTTAAGATAGGCTCTGAATCTCTGAAGGAAGCCTCTTAAAGTACCAATCTAGCCTCATAAATGTACTCTTTCTAGCCAAGTTGGGAATTGGAGAGAGAAAGGGAGACCCAGGAGCCTATGACCCCTGAGAGAAGTGTCCCTGTGGTCTTCCCAGGAGAGGAGGACATAACTGTGGGAAACCTGGGCTCCAGAGTGTAGCCTCTCACACTGGGAAAGTGAATTAGCACCATGCACCAGAGGGTGGAGGGCACACATGTGTACATGCGTTTTGTGGGTATGCATGTATATTGTGTATGTCTGTGTTTGGGTTTATGGTCCCTGACATCTTTGAGACTCTGTGTCTGGCTATAGGGTCCTATCCAGTTGCACACATGGTATTGTATGGAGGGGTCAAGGCACAAGCTCTGGTGCCAGCTGACTCGACTCCTACGCTGACCCTGGGTCATTCAAGCTGCATAACATTTTACAGAATTCTAATCTTTTGAGGCTCAGATTTTGTTTGTCTTTCTTCAATATTTTGTTTCTTAAGTCGGATGGCTTATTTGAATCACAGTTCCCTCAATAAGTAACTTGGTAACTTTGGACAAGTTATTTAGCTTCACTTGTGCACATCATCCTTATCTATAAATGACACAGCAATCACAACTTTTAGGTTTCTTTTATCCTATTTATTTTTTAAGTAGATCATATTTTTTGAGATGATACACAAAAAGTGGCCAGAAAACACAGATTTCCAATATATTCCCTGCTCCTATATATACAGTTCATGCCCCACTATCAGAATGACACATTTCTGTTGATTGATGAACCTATATTAATAAGTCATCGCTATCCAAGCCCACAGTTTACTTTATACCTCATTTTGGTGTTGTGCCTTTCATGGGTTTGGATGAATATATATTGACATGTGTCTGCTGTTACAGGATCAGATAGAATAGTTTTACTACCCTGAAGTATTCTGTGCTTGGAGCCGGAGAGATGGATGGCTCAGTGGTTAAGAGCACTTCTTAAGCAAGTGTGAGGACATGAGGATGCCTAAGACCATTCAAATTCCCATCCTCAGCACCCACATAAAAAGCTGGGCATACTGACATGTGTCTTTAACTGTAGTCCTTTAACCTCTGTTCCTGTGGGGAACAGAATCACTGGGGTCTACGAAAATGCCAGAGCTCCAGAATCTGGGAAAAGACTCTGTCTCAAGGAAAGTCTGGTAGGTAAGTGAAGGTCAGAGAACAACTTTGGGGTGTTGGTCCTTCATTTCCACTTTGCTTGAGAGAGTCTTTCCTCTTCCCTGCTATGAATGCCAGACTAGCTGTCCCACAAGCTTTGGGATTATCATGATTCTACTTTCCATTGTCATTGATATCCTGGGATTACACACATGTGCACTACTGATATGACTTTATGTGAATTTGGGGGGGGGGGGCTGAACTTTAGCCATCAGGTTTGCACAATAAGCCCTTTTGACCACTGCACCATCTCCCCAGCCCCATTTTTACTTTTGTATAAAGCAATTAAAATGGAGGAAATTGGTGAATTCAGCTATATCTGGTGTAGAGGTGTTGGAGTCACCCAGTCCTACTTTGTATCCCAGTACAGTGATTAGAGTTGAGACCTTCCTTAAATTTCAGGCAGAGAGCTATATAGTCTTGAGGCTAACTTTGGGAAAATGGATTCCTTATGCATTGGTAGTAGGAGTGTAAAATTGTGCCATTAGTTAGTGGTTTCTCAAAAAAAAAATCAATGTAGAATTACCATATGGCTCAGCAATTCCACTCATAGGTACATTTCCCAAAGAACTAGTAACAGGTCTTAAGCAAATATCTGTACACAAATGTTCATATAAGCTGTGTGCAAGATGACTAGAACGGGGCTGGGGATCTGGCTCAGTGGGCAAAGTGCTTGCCTTGACAGCCTGAGGACCCAAGTTCAATATCCAGTCCTCATAGAAAAACCCCAAGTGTGGCAGTGCATACCTGTAATCCCAGCACTTTGGGAGAGGAGACAGGAGGATCTCCAGGGCTCTCTGACTAGGTAGTCTAGCCTAATTGGTGAGCTCCAGGCCAATAAGAAACTCTGTCCTTAAAAAAATGGATAATATTCCTAAGGGTAACACCAAGGTTTTTCTCTGGCAAACATGCGTACACAAATGCACACAACACACACACACACACACACACACACACACAAACACACATCACATACACACTGTGACAAGAAGGTGGAATCAAGTTAAGTGTCTATCAACTGATAATCAGATAAATATACAGTGTATAAACAATATTTATTCATTTATTTGCAAGCATATATATAACATTTATTCATTTATTTATTTGCAAGCAGAGAGAAAGACAGAGAAGAGAAGCAGACAGAGAGAATGGATGCTCCAGGGCTTCCAGCCACTGGAGACAAACTCCAGATATTTGTGCCACTCTGCATCTGGCTTTACATGGGTACTAGGGAATTGAACCCAGGTTGTTAGGCTTTGCAGGCAAGTGCTTCAACTACTGAGTCATCTCTCCAGCCCCCAGTATATTTGTTCGATGGAATATTAACTCAACATAAAAAGAATAAAATACTGATATGTGATACAACATGAATTCACTTCAAAAACATGCTAAACTGGGTGTTGTGCACACATGTAATCCCAGTGTTCATGAGGCTGAGGCTGAATGATTGTAAGTTCAAGGTTAGTCCGGGACACATAACGAGATCCCATCACAAGCTAACAAATAAATCGTGCTAAAGGAAAGAAACCAGACAGATGGCCATGTGTTGTAGAATTACATTTACACAAAATAGACTAGGTTAAACCATAAAGACAGAAAGTAGATGACTGTTTACCAGAAGCCAGGGGTGCATGATTGAGGAGTGATTGTTAGATAAAACTGGAGTTTCCTTGTGAGATGATGAAATGTCTGGAACTGGAGATGCTGCTTATAAATATCCTGATATGCTAACTGCCTTGAATTGTAGGCTTCCACAAAGTCAGTGTTACGTAAGCTTTGCTTAAAGAAAATAATGACTTGTAAATAAAGACACAGTATGAGAGGATTGTAAATGGTAGTAAGTATCAGGAATATTGAGATGGAACTAGAATGAAGCTAGGAGAAAGAGAAAATAGAGAGGGAGGAGGGGTTACTTGACAAGCAAGTTAAGGGACAGAATATAGGGGATGGAAGGGTCTTTGGGGGGCTAGTCAAAGGAGGATGAGGGGAGAATGCACAAACTTATAACAGCGTAATTCAGTACCATCGAAACCTTCCTCCTGGATTCCAAACTAAAATATATAACTATTAATAAAGGGGTAGGGTGGGATGGAGGTCACCCAGGCATAAGGGTTTTGTAGAGGGTAGAAAACTTAATCCTAAAACTAAGGGCACTGGCTGGTAAATCCAAGTGCCAGAACTGGGTTATGCCCCATAGTGAGCAGTTGTCCAAGGAGACCCATGAGGTTCACAAAACAGTGCAGGCTATTGCCATAGCACTTGGCTATCCGCCACAGCTAAATGATAAGAGCCTATTGCTGAAGGCACCACAGGCAACTGACACAGGACATCAGAGATCATGCTGGAACCTAGAAGCGAGCCAACTCCCTGCTGGCCAGTCCTAATAGTGCTAGGGAATACTACATGAGTTGCTGGTAGATAATGTCTACCAATATTGTGAATAAGCAGGGACCCTGCAAGCTATGAAATCAGCCATCCAGGCAAGATGTACACACCTGTGCAGTAGTGACACACAACCTATTCAGGTAATCAATGGATCTCTGATTGGATTTGAGGTCTTCTCAGGGGCAGAAGAGCTCATTCCTGGTACTGAGATCCAAGTCAGAATCCTATGGATAAGAAGGCCATAGAGTCAGAGAGAAGCTCCTACTGGCCTTTGGCCAAGAAGAGTGGCTGTACCCATCTAAAATGACTAGGCTTATCATCTTCAGTCCACACTGCTCTCACTCTTGGTTGGGAAATCTGCTTTGTTTTATGGAAAGCAGTGAAAACCAGAGAGAACTAAGATCCATCAATATGACAAGAAAAGATAGCCAACCTGTCTAGCACTAGATGCCCACTTCTACCACATCTGCCAGGGCCGACCAGACATTACAGAGGAAGTGATGACCCAAACATGAGTGCAGTTCTCACTGCTAGACTGACAATCAACTCTAGAAAAATGGCGATAGACCACGAGGACACTCAAAATGCCTCAAAGAGGGCTGGAGAGATTGCTCAATGGTTAAGGCACTTGCCTGCAAAGCCTAAGGATCCAGGCTTGATTCTCCAGTACTCAAGTAAAGCCAGATGCACAAGGTAGTTCATGCTTCTGGAGTTCATTTGCAGTGGCTAGAGGCCCTGACATAGCCATTTTCTATCTGCCCCCTCAAATAAATAAATAAATAAATAAATAAATAAATAAATAAATAAATAAATAAATAAATAAATAAATAAATAAATAAATAAATAAATAAATAAATAAATAAATATTTTTTAAAAACACATGTCTCAAAGCAAGAGAGCTTAGCACTAAAGCAGTCTTTTAACACACCTGCCAAGGCTCAGGGAACATCATGGAAGAGGAGGCAGAAAGACTGTAAAAGCAGCAGGATGGGAAGGAATATTCTGTGGCATTGTCCCCTGGCCCCCTCAGAGATTGACTGATGCATTCATAACCCCACAGAATACACCGATAACCCCACCCAGGAGGACCCAACATTGGGGGTAGAGAAGAGGGGATGGGAATATTACCAGCATTCAATAAGGTCATAGAGTAGCATTCATAATCAATTAAAAACAATAGAGGGACTAGTTGGAGGGAGGAAAGGGGCAGGTAGGGAAAAGACAGAGGTAAGAGAGGCCACAATAATCAAAATTCATTTTGTACATACATAAATTGTTGATTAAAGGGGCCGGGTGTGGTGGCGCACGCCTTTAATCCCAGCACTCCGGGGGCAGAGGTAGGAGGATTGCTGTGAGTTCAAGGCCACCCTGAGAATACAAAGTGAATTCCAGGTCAGCCTGGACTAGAGGGAGACCCTACCTCGAAAAACCAAAATAAATAAATAAATAAATAAAACTTTCCTCTCTCTCTCTCCTCTCGCCTCTCTCTCTACTCTCTCTCACTCTCTCATATATAAATTTAAAAATAAAAGCATAAAAGAGAAAAAAATTGTCGATTAAAAATACATATAGAAGAGGAACTATCCGGAATGAAGGGACTCAGCAGAGGGAGCATATTAGAGGGAGAAAAGGGGAAGGTGGTGGAAGGGTACTAGAATCATGCTATATTGCCTATATGTATGAATGTTGTCCACAAAAAGGTTTTTAAAGAGATATGAAACAAAAAATAAAGACAACATGCTTCCATAGTTTTATTAGGTAAATTTCAATTGACACCAAGTAATCACCAATTATATTCTCACATAAATTATTCTGTAACATAAAAAGAAGGAAATCTACTTAATGCATTCTGCATGAAACCAATTATACAAGGATGATACTAAGAAAGAAAATAATGGAACACTATCACTTAGAAAACTGTTTGCAAAATTTCTCTATAATATTAATAAATAAAACCAGAAGATTCAAAAAATCATATCCAATTATAGTTAAGCCCAGAAATTAAAGAACAGGTCAGTTTTAGAAAGCTCATTAATATAGTTCCCTATATTGTAGATTATATAGGGGAAACTATATAGTTTCTTAATAAAATATAAAAGGTAAATAAATTTGATATGATTTCTAAAAAATTATTATGCCAGGAAAATAATATTATATCTATAAGCTCAATGAACTTGAAATGAAAGGCCTATAATAAATTACATGGCTTATAATAGTGATAAACCTATCAGGCTTTTGAAAGCCAGAACCTAAATAAACACGGCCCTACATGTTCATGCTTCAACATTTGTTAGAAAGTTCACCATAAATAAAAATAATTTCAGTTAAACTTGAAGATCAAATGGCAAAAACTTTAGCAAGAAAATAGAATACATTTGTAACCTTTTGGATAGTATAACTGTTCCTTAGCCACGCAAACAGAGATCTAAGAAACATCTGACAATTTTGACACAAGAAAGTTACAATGTGTGCATGACAAAGATGCACAGAGTTAAAACATGTGAAATACCAGGGGGAAGTCTTAGTGTACATACAACACAAAGAACCTAGTAAATCTGTAAGACTGTGAAACACACACAAATTGTGGCTTTGACAGTGTGTTTATCACGTATATATTTTTTTACAAAATTTACGTTTCCCACCTCCTGCAGTTTGGTGTGAACACATGACCATTTCTGTCCAAGGAACTATCTGTTTGAGTGATATGTGTCATTTCTGCCTAAGACCACGACAAAAGAACATAGAACTCTCCAGTCTGCCTTTCCCACTAAGAAGCCCTGTGACTTGTCTATACCGTGGCATACTTCTCTCAGTATGGCTTTCTCTGAGTCACTTTTCACAGAGCACTAAACACTTCAACGGAAAAATGGAAAAAAGCCTGGCATGGTGGCACATGCCTTTGATCTTAGCATCAGGAGGCCAAGGTAGGAGGGTCACCATGAGACTAATTCCAGGTAAACCTCAGCTAAAGCAAGACCCTACCTCAGGAAAACCTAGGAAAAAATGTAAAAGAATAAAAATGAGAAATTTTCAGGGGAAGAAATAGAAATGACTAGTAAACATATGAAATGATGATCAAATTAAAAGAATAATTAAATGGTTTTTTTCTAGCACACCGACAAAGGTAGAAGATGTGAATCTATATGTACCTATCAAATTTTGCTTTTATGTATATAAAGTACATAATTTAGTTGTAAAGAAATGTTTAAATAACTTGTAGTAACTTCATGATGTAAAATTTTACCAAAATACCATGAGGCAGTTAAATCTCCAGTAGTGCAGATTGTAGGGACTTGAAACTATCTCCAAGGCATCTTGTTAGATACAAATTCGAGTTAGAAAATACTTATGTAGTGCAGTTTATTTCAGAACCGTTAACATTTGCACTTGTAATATGTAGTGTAGTCTATTTCAAAACTGTTAACATTTACTTCTGCACATGTAAAGATACTTTTAAAATATATAATGGATTTGTGGTAGGACTCAAGAGATTTTCAGTGTTTATACATTCTATTTGAATTTGATAACTAGGCTACATGATTGTATCATCTGTGGACTTAAGTAATTAAAATGGAAAATAGATCTATGACAGATCAAAAGACTAGAATTAAGATATTTTAACATAGTACCTTCTGCATATCCTCTCTCAGTATGAAATACTGACATTCTAAAATCTTAAAAATGAATGAATGAATACTGTATACCCAAACTAATGATAGATGAAAACATACCTAGGAAATAGGGGAAGAGGTCATTAATGTGCAGACTACTAAAATCACAACAGTGGCTCTAACAAATTTCACAAGCCAACCAGGGTCTTCATACCTCATATCAGGGAGTGAGCTTAACCTTGGCTGCTCTTTGGAGTCCCCCGAGAGCTTTAAAAGTATTGATCCCTCGGTTATATCCTCAAAGGTACTGATTTGTTTGTTTGGCCTGGGGTGTGACATGGACATCAGTTTCTTTATCTTTAAATTTAAAAAAGCCTTTATTTTGTGTTTTGACATTTCATACATACATGTTACATTTGGATCACATGTCCATATTACCCTCCCTCAACCCCTCAGTCTCACTGAACTCCTTCATCTCATCACTGACCAGCGGCTGTGCTACAAAAAGACTCTGCCTCTCCAGCACCCTTTAACTGTCATTACTTCATTAAAGAGAAGAGTGACTTCCCTACTTCCAACCCCCTCATCTCTAACAAAATGATGACTGGCCCCTTCATGTACAGATCTTGTGCAAATAGCCACATCTGTTATGAATTCATGAGTGCAATGGCCTTGTCACGTCTGGATACCAGAGTTACGCAGTGGCCTCCCCATCCTCTATCCCTCCTGCTGATTCCAAGAGTGTGGAGGAGACTGAGAATTAGTTTTAAAGTAGGCTCGATTACAACGGTTTTTAATTAGGACTTGGAAAGCAATGGGGAATTGGCTTGTATGCCTCAAGAACAAGTTATGAAATGTTCCTAAAGGAGCACAAAGGAAAAGAACCCTTTTAATTGCTCTCTATCTCTGAAACTGCTCACTCAGCCCTCAGCAGCTCCTTCCAAAGCTGCCCTAGAGGGCTGGTGTCTGATGGGAGGAGGCAAAGTTACACCATGCTTTCCCTTTAAAGCTAAAGCAGCCTGTGGTCCTTTGAGAGCAGCCCAAAAGGAAACCCAAGACATTTCATTCATGACATTGTGTCAGAAAAGTTTCTGAGCCACCATCCCTACAGAGGCTATCCCTGAAGGACAGGTTCAACTTCAGCTTTTGCAAATGAGGCTCTAGGGAGAATTTATCCATGAATCTCTAGGTGTCTTTTCTTTGATGCTAATTAACCACTCAAGGTACATCTCCTCGTGGCCTAATTAAATGGAGTCCAGAAGTGAAAGTTTTATTTCTCCTTGATGAATGAGGGAATTGGGAATTAAGCTCATTGAGGCAGCTCAGTGTAATCTTGGCAGCAGCTGGCCCCAACACAGCCATCTTAGAATTAATCATGGCTGTTACCTTCCTCTACTATGATAACTTCATGACCATCAGTTGGCATCTTTAAATTTATGAAAATTGTGTGGTAAGAAGTATGTACTAGTTCACTTGGAGATGGGAATAATTAGAGAGCAGATATTATAGTCAGGAAACTAAAAAAAAATAAAATAAAAGCAAACTTACATACCATTCCAAGACATGGGCACCTAAGACATTGGGTACCTGTTTCCATGAAGTGGCTGAGGAAATTGCTGCTCAAGGAACAATAGCAAACTAGAAACAAACATTTCATAGTCTTCTGGGCTTTGGGTGCTGAATCCTGACACAGAGCATCCTGAAAACTACAATGGGCTACCACGCTGAAGTAGCTTTAAACTAAACTCAAGCTCTGGATGAAGCAATTATTCTAATTTATCTTTATAGATGTTCAAGTCTTCCACCTTACCACGTTGGATATTATGAAGCTAGCAGATAAGTAACAGTGACAACAATGTCAATGATAATATTGACAGAATGTTTACAATGAACCAGGTACCGATAGAGGATTTTCTGTACATAACTCACTTAATCCTCAGAATAGATTTAGTATGGCAAAAAAATCATTGTATGAATAACAACATATCGATGGTTTTGAGCACTGCATGACTAGTAATGCTGCTAACAATTTTCAATTAGCAAAATATTTTTTAAAAAGCTAGTAGAGAGAGGGAGAGGGAAAAGATGGCTGACTAGTAAACACGCCGCACACTTCTC
>PVHP010048007.1:0-12686 GCA_004024765.1 Zapus hudsonius | reverse complement strand
TGACGGGGAGGCTACTAATAATAGAATCTAGGTAATCCAGAATTGAGTATATTTGTTAACCTACACTTATCTCACTCTCCAATGGAGATTGTGCTTTTATATTTCATGATGCAGTGATAGCTGGGGCCCATCTAACCCTACCAACCTACCGTAGGCCAATAGCTGAGATCCTGGCAAGAGCGAAGCCACCACAGTCATATCGTGGAGGATTCAAATGGATCCCCACAGAGAATGATGGGATGAATAAGGGACTCACAGCCACAGCCATTCAATCAACACAGGATAAGCCAGTGAGACAGAAACCAATGATTTTCAACACAAAAACCCCTAAACTCACAACATTAAGGCAGCATTAATACTCATCCACCACGACTCAGGGAACTGAGCGGAACAGGGGGCGGAAAGATTGTGAGAGCCATGGTGGTGGAGACTATCCAGAGACATGGCACCCCTCAGTAACAACATACTAGGGCCAGGAGAACCTGGCTGAATACTAGGCTATCCATGGTCCCCTGTCACAAGGACTGATCCTGACGACCCACGGAGGAGGATATCCAGCTGATTGGGGATGGGGGAGGGAGCATTGGGGAATTGGGGATAACAACTCATTGTTTGCCCACTAAATAATCTAACTCATTATGGACAATTAAAAAAAATTAAAATAATGTCTATGTTAAATTTATTTGTCACATATTTAATAATGTGTGTTGTTTTGCTTAGGCTGTTGAAGAACGGAGCCATTTATGTACATAAAATAAAGATAATGTTTACATCTCCACATCAAGTAATTCTGGAATCAATTTTCTACTTATGACTCACCCTCCATCTATTAATTTAGGATTGGGTACTTTCAAATGTGATATTTTGTCACTGTCTGATCTACTCACTTGTCCATACTGCCAAATTCCCAAATTAGAGGAAGCCAACCTTTGTGCCAAAGATTCTCAACAACTACTGGCTGACATTTCATCACAGAAAAAAAATATATGGACAACTGCCCTGAACAAGTAATTTCTAGAAACCCAATATAACAGGTGGTACCTGCCTTTAAGAAAGGCATATTAGAGGCTGTATTGACCTGAGTAGCTCTTAGAATTGGCAGATGGAGTAGGGTGGAGAATAAGAAGGGAAAGACAAGCTTAAGGAAGAAGTCACAAAGGGTACCTTTATGGGAAATCATAATATTTAACTATGTAGATTTAACATGAAATAGAGAAGGCCTTAATAAAGTCCACACTAAGTGAGTGGATTTTCAAAAAGACTATCCACAACACACAGAATTTCTAGGTAAAAAAAAAAACTGGAAAATGAGAGGCATGTTTTCTAAATATTAGCATAAATAACAGTGAATAATAACCAAAAACTAACTTTGCCCATTTGTCTCCTAGATACCAAAGTATCATCATTTATATGGTGGTTATATTTATATGCTTCACCTTCTGGCTACACTCAATTGGTTAATCAATTATAGTAGTAATATCCATAAATAATAATAGTTTATTACTAATGAAATGGATGTCATTAATAATGATAGTATTTACCTTCAAAATCTCAATTCAATAAAAGAGTACTTTTATGCCTCTAAATCTATAATGCATTAGTTCAAATAAATTAATTTATAATGGTGGAGTTTCAAAGTCTCACGTGAAATACAGGTGCTGTTTCAAGAAAGAATCTTTGGAAGCTTTATTAGATAAGATGAGTAGATACCTATGTATAAAACCAACACCAACATAGGAATTCTTTTCTGTAACTTTCTTTTTATAGTGAGGTGATTCTGGGAAGAGGAGTTTAGAAAATCAAGAGCATTCCCAAGGAAACTGACTTCTGGAATAATGAGGTGAGAGGTCCTACAAAAATCTACTCGTCAATAAAATCTTTTCCTGCTACACTTCACACAGAAGGTTAGTATCCAGAACTTATAAATAATTTCAAAATTAAACACAAAAATCCCAGACAATCATCAAATGGGGTAATCAAATGAAAAGACAGTTCTCAAAAAGAAGAAAAGAGTGCAAACTAATACTAATTGAAAACTAGGAAATAAGTATGATGGTTTCTCAAACCGAACTACCATATGACCCAACTATACCACATTTTGGGGCATAAGCCCAAAGCCTCAATATCCTAGTACATCCATGTTTGTTGCTCCTCTATTCATGTTAGAATGGACATGGAAGCAACCTAGATACCTATCAACAGATGAGTGCTAAAAAAATATGGTATATTCACAATGGAATTTTACCAGTAAATAGAAATGAAATTTTCAGGAAAATATATGGATCTGAACAGAATTATCTTAAGCAAGGTGATCCAAACTCAGAAAGCCTATTCTGTAGCCTCTGTTCAGTTGGTTGATAATTTATTTTGCTTTACAGAAACATTTCTAACTAACGAAGTGAAAGACCTCTATAAAGAAAACTTGAAGACACTAAAAAAAAAAAAGAAATCAAAGAGAACACTGGATGATAGAAAGACCTTCCATTCTCATGAGTTGGCAGAATTAATATTGTGAAAATGAAAATATTGCCAGAAAAAAACTACAGATTAAATGAAATTCTTGCCAAAATTCCAATAATGTTCCTCACTGAACTGAAAAAAGCAATCAAAGAATTCATATGGAAACACAAAAATTCATGACTTACCAAAGCAATCCTAGTAAAAGAAAAAACATAGCTGGAGGTATCACAATAACCTGACCTCATATTATACTACAGAGCAATAGTGATAAAACATCATGGCACTGGCACTAAGAAAAACATATATAGACCAATAGATTAAAATAGAGGACCCAAAAACAAACCCACATAGCTTTAGCCAACAAATTTTTGATAAATGAACCAAAAATATTCCATGGGGGAAAATCTAATTGACAAACGGTGCAGCAGAATTATATCTTTCACCCTATACAAATATCAATTTGAAGTCAATCAAAGACCTTAGTTTGAAACGTGAACTGCTGAAACTCCTAAAGGAAAACATAGGAAATACACTTCAAGATACAGGCATAGGCAAAATCTTCCTGATGAGGACTTTGAGAGCATAGGAAATAGCCCCAAGAATTAACAATGGGTCCAGCTTTTAATTTTTATATAGATGCATTTATGTTGGAGTAAGTAAGGGTAGAGACAAGGAAACTAAAAAGGAGACCATGAGAGGAGAACAAAAGAAGATTTAAAGGAGAGTTGATGGCTGGAGAAAGATTGCTCAGTGGTTAAAGGCACTTGGTTGCAAAGCCTGACAGCATGTGTCTGATTCCCCCAATACCTATATAAAGCCAGATGCACAAAGTGGCAAGTGCATCTGGAGTTCGTTTGCAGTGACAGGAAGCCCTGGCGTGCTCATATTCATTCTCTCTCTAATTTGGTCAGTGTTTGCTTGGCATTTGTCCTTCATTCTGTAGCTGTACCACATTTGTTCATTTGCACACATTAAGCCATACTAGCATCCCTTGGATAAGATGAAAGTTATTAAACATTGATGAAATAAACTGAGGAAGAATCAAAAATGGAAAGCTATCCTATGTCCATATATTGGAAGAATCAATATCATTACAATGTCCATAATATCTAAACTGATCTTCAGATTTAATGAAATCCATTTCTAAATACCAATATTCTTCATAAAACAAAAAAAATAGTCCTAAAATTCATGTGGACACACTGAAGACTCTGAGTAGCCAATGTCATCTTGAGCAAAAAGAAAAAAAAAGGAGAGACAGAGATACAATCTGAGTTCAAAATATACTACAAAGCTGTAATAATCAAAAAAGCATGGTATTAGTATAAAACAGACACATAGAACAAAGGAGCAAAATAGACTAGAAGCTAGCCCATTCATCTATAACCAATACTCAAAAAATCCTTTTGACCAAATCAAACTAGCTGAGAGGTTTAGAAGAGGCTCAGGCTGAGTTTACCTGGAGCCTGTTTGCAATCTCTCAGAATATTGTTTAAGCGGTTAGAAGCTGTGCTTCAATAGAAGGTCAACAGATAACAATTACAAAGTTTTATAAGGAAATTACAAAACCAAACCAAAGAAGGCTTAGCAATTTATAAAACAGGAGTAACAGTTTTAGTTTGAATAACACCAAGTTGGTAATGCATAAGTTTGGTATTTTTTGTACCCTGGAGAATTATAAACATGTAATGAAACCAGCAAAAATTAGTATCCCAGTTATAATGAAGTTTTGTACAATAACCAAGTCTTTACTTAAGAAGCAAAAGTAAGAAACTAAAGTTTTAGGCCTCTTATAGCAGTATCAATAACCGTAAATAAACTTAATACTTGATGCATAAATGTATCACAAATATGCAATAGCTCCATTTAACAAGAACTATAAAGTAATCATTTACAGAATTCAGTTCAAATATATATTTACTGGTATTTTTGTGTGTATGGGATGTGTGTATTTGTATACAAGTGGTGAAAGTGTGTGTGTGTGTGTGTGTGTGTGTGTGTGTGTGTGTGTGTGTGTGTGTGCGTGCCTGTATGTGTGCACACGTGAGTGTAGAGGCCAGAGGCTGATGTTGGGTGTCTTCTTCAGTAGCTGTCCACCTTATTTATTGAGAAGGAGTCTTTCACTGAACCTACAGCTCAGCAATTCAGCTAGCCTAGCCCTGGGGATCTTCCTGCCTACACCTTCTGAGCACTAGGATTACAAATGTGAACCACGAAGCCTGGTATTTATGTAAATTCTGGGGATCTGAATTCAGGTCTTCATGCTGATGTGGCAATTTCTTTCCCAACTGAACCATCTCCCCAACCCCCAAAGATATATTTAAATAAGCCCCTAATTTGTTAAAACGGTGACAGATTTTTAGAAAACCACAATAATTGCTTAAATTTAGCATTAAATCCTCGCTATTTAAAGTTAACCCTTTTGCTGCAAATCACTGAGAATTCAAACTGGAACTAAGCTTGAAGCCATATCCCTGTTGACTAGCTGTCAGCTATGCAGCATGCAGCCTTTTGGAGAGAAGTCATCAATGGTGTTAATCAGCAGTGGACCCTGCAAGCTTTAGGACTGGCCAGCTAGGCCAAATGTGCCAACTGGTGCAATGGTGGCATGTCTGCTATGGGAGAAACCAACTGCTGTTTAATTGGACTGGAGGCCCATCCCATGCAATAGATAATAATCTTGTCTATTTGTATATAAATTAATAGAATCTTTAAAGACATTTAAAAATAATTTAATTTATATAAAAACAATATGTATGCACTGGAGAAATAGCAGAAAAATAGTACAGCAAAAATACGCTTCTATTTAAATATAGAACAAAATTTAAAAGCATCCCAACTGTAAAAGAAGACTATCACCATTTGCAAATTTAATTATTTTATATGTGGAAAAATCTAAAGAATATATACATAAAAAGTCCATTCTGGCTAATCAACTTGACAAGCTTACAGGATATAAAACAAATATATTAAAAGTTGCATCCTATATAATAATAATGAATAATCCAAAAAGATCATTCTATTTACAATAGCATCAATAAAAAATAGAAGTACTTAGGAATAAAATTAGATAAGGAGACAAAACACTTGTTCACTGGACGACTAAATGTTGATGAAAAATCTGAAAATAATGGAAAAACATATCATGCTCACTTATTGACAGATGTAATATGGTTATGATGTCATCATGTCATAGTCAGCCACACCCTACTGGGATGAATCTCCAAAACAGGCACAGTTTAGGGAGGAAATTATTAAAGTAACAGAGGATAGCAAGAGATCTATCAGCACAGCTAATCAGTCAACGTGACAAACACCAACAATTTCCAACAAAACCTAAAGCAGAAGTACAGAATCCCTTAAGATCTCAACAATAAAGCAGTCTTAAAACTCACCCACCATGACTCAAGGATCTAAAAGGAAGAAGGGGTGGAAAGAGTATAAGAGCCATGGTGGGGGAGAATATCCAGAGACATCGTCCCCCTCAGCAACAACACACAAGGTGGGGGGTGGAACCTGGCTGCCTCTTGTGCTATCCATAACCCCCTACCCCATGGAACGATCCAGTATGCCCACTGAGGAGGATACCCAGTGGATTGGGACAGGGAGGAGGGAATCAGGGATACCAACATAATATTTACTAATACAATGTATCTAATTTTGGACAATAAAAATATCAATTTTAAAAAAGTAACAGATCCAGATGAAGTTTAAGGAAAGGCTGGCCCAATTTCACAGATCCAGGCATAGAGAAAAACCCATCCAGCACCTCCAGTCAGCACACTCCAACTCAACTAGTAAAACAGCAGGAACTTCAGGCTCAGACTGTTCTTTGCATATGTATAGCTGGAATTTTCCATCCACTTTAGGAATACCCTAGGAGGTCAAGCCAAGGTGATACATCCTCCAGCCAGGAGGCTGAAGACAAATCTTTAATACACTTTTGAATCTATTGGGGGACATTCAATCAAACTACCACACAATACTATTCAAAGAAATCCACATACTTAATGCAATACCTATCACAATCCCTCCCAATACTTTTTTTTCCCAGAATTAGAAATTTGGTAGTAATATTCACATGATTTCTTGAGCTATCCTAATGTTGTATAGCAATTTCCTCTGGACACTTCACAAGCCATAATAAGCTCCTGGAGATTCACAAGGTCCCTCCCCAAGGATATCGAAACAGTAATCAATTCTTATGGAAGAGACTTTACAGGCAGCCAGGCTGTCTGCAAGTTGCATGCAATGAGATCCAGAGATGCAGCTTCCATGAGGAATCATCTATGCTGAGGTGAGTGTTTCAGTGATGCATTTGAGTGATCCATGCTCCTGTAAGTAATCGCTCACTCTTACACCTGTTAGTAACCCCTATAGACTCATTGGTTTACCAAGTTGAATTCTCATGTAATTGTACTTTGGTGTATTGTTTATGCACTATCGGGGGTGAACAGAAACCTGTTTGCTTCTCTCCAGAAAAAGTTAACGCAACACCAGACACCCAACATGGGGCATGACAGAATCAAAGATGGGTTTGGGAAGAATGATTGCATGGTTCTATCAATAGGCAAGGAAGACAGCTGAGGCTGAACTGTGTGAGGGTGGGGCATCTGTGGGGAGAATCCCAACAAGGGATTCCCTGTGTGGTGTGTGGTGGTGTGCCTTCTTGTGGTGGGTAGACAGACCTCTAACTAAGGCTGAGCCATCCAAAGGTGGAGAATCTGTATAGGAATCCCAGGGTGTCAGTTTTCCCCTATGTGGTATGGAGTGGCACACTGCTTGATGAGTGGAATCCACCATGTAAATATGGAGATCTCTTCTGAATGACTGAAGGTCTGGAGTAAATATCTCAGTCCATAAGAGTATTACTTAGGGAACATGTGTACCAGCAAGCTACCACAGAGAGTCTATAGCCACTGCTATGCATAATAAGATGGGCATCTGAGGTCAAGATGGCTGCCCAGTGAGAAGTGGTTTATGTAAAGGAGAATTCACTTTGGAGAAAGGACATGTGGCTAGTATCCTCTAATCATCAAAAAAATAAAATAAAAATGGACAAAAGAAGAATAGATGAAGGTGCTGGCATGCTGTTTCTTACATTCACAAGTAGGGGTCAAAAGGGAACCAGTACAAATTACATAGATGTTAAAAAGCCCTTCCTGGGATACATAAATAAAGAACCCATGAGAAGAGTCAGATTAGAAGGGTTGATGTAAAAATGACAATAAAGGAACTGATCATGAGAGAAATACTGTGTGAAGCTCAGTTCACAGGGACTGCGTTTGCCAGAGTTAAAAAGGAAGTTGAATCAGGAAGAACCTCAGGACTGATGTGGGGCTTCTGTGCTTTTGCTTAATCTCATGGTGAAACACAACTTTTATGAGGTAGGAGAGGCTCTGGATGAGTTGAGTGACTTAAACTAGATTTGTAAAGTACTAAAGCAATCAAGAAGGAAAAGGGGAAAAAAGGAAGGATATTCTCTGAGTCACTCAAAACCAAGTATGACAAGATTTGTGTGTGAAGCCAGGGTTCCCAGGAAGAATTGATGGAAAACCAAATGCAGTTCTTGTGAGCCTTTAAAGCCTAAATGGCAGTTAAACACAGGAGTGAAAAGAGGGAACTATCAGTGAGCCCAGTGTGACAGCAACTGTAGAGGAAAAAGTCCTCGTGGGATATGAACTACCACAGTTGTTTCCTTAACGGGATAGCCAAGGTTGCCTGCAGGTGAGGACCACTCAGAGTGACTGGAGACCCCACATTGAACTGCACATTTCTTGGTCTCCTACAAATGTGCACACTAGCTGGACTTTGGTGAGTGCTGGAACCAGGTTTCCAGTGTGTCCTGGTAGTCCCCAGGAGTATCAGGGGCAATGGGCATCCGCTAATGGATATAGAGATAGAATAATATGAATGAAAAAGACAAAGCTCAACGTAGGGGTTGGCAATTATCCCCATAAAATGAGCTGTGTACAGTTCTCCCCTGCAAAATGTATGCCAGTGGTAGAGATTTTTCCTTCCGTCTGGGCTGAGGCTATCTCAGCAGCCACAAGCATCCAATGGAGAGGCAACAGAAGAGTCAGCCCACTGGTACCTATCAAGACTGTAGGAGCATGCACAACACTGGGCAAGAGAGAAACTTCACCCCCCCTTCCTACTTTCCTGGGTTGAGCAGCTTGAGTAGACCCTGATAACAGCATCAGTAGTGGGGAGATGCATAGAGTCCCCAAGGATGTGCACCAGAGTAAGGAAATGGGATGGCTCATGGAAAATGACTGTGGCTCCCAGACCCCCCTCCCCAGGTCAGAGGCCACACCACCTGTTGAATCCATCACCCCAACATCTTGGACCCTTTGTAGCTCATTGCCCACGTCAGAGACCACACCATTAACATTCTCCTGGCACCAAAACCCCACCATCTCAGGACCCACATGGAGTACTTGCTTACTTCCCAGGTCAGGAGGACCTTCTCCTTATCCAACTCACCCGTATGCATCTCAAGTCAGAGGCCACACCCAGGTTAATTATACACTATATACAAATTTGCTTTTTTCATTAATTTCATTGATTATTCAACCAGCAAAATACTTTGTGTCCATTAGATATCAAAAGTTTTGCTAGGTGTCCACAGGTCAGTGGAGGGGTACATATTCAAATATAACAGTGAATTAAGCACATAATAGAAGAATATTATTCCTACATATATCTACATATATGTGTATATGTATATCAATGATCTTTATACATACATATATGTGGACAGAAGAAGGAAACATTTAATTCTGCCTCAGATGGAGAAGAGAAGGTGAAAGATGAGTTGTATCTTTAATATGCATAGCAGTTTGATAGTGAAAGATATGGAAAGGAAATTCCGGAACATCCAAGGAAGTGTATGCACAGACACCACGTAGTGTTCATTTGCAGTCTAGTGATGAGTTTATTGTGGTTTGACCATTACACACATTTGAGCTTCTGTTTACAGCCATATGACCTTTAATGCACCTGATCTCTAAAGTCTGCCAGGCGTGGTGGCACATGCCTTTAATCCCAGCACTCAGGAGGCAGACCTAGGAGGATTGCTGTGAGTTTGAGGCCACCCTGAAACTACACAGTGAATTCCAGGTCAGCCTGGGTTAGAGCCAACCCCTACCTTGAAAAACAAAAAAAAAGCCATAAACTCTAAGGATGCTCCTTCATTGTGGTTTAAATAAATTGATCATTTTTTAGGCAGTCTCACTATTTAGCCCTGTCTGACCTGGAACTCACAAAGTAGCGTAGGCTGCCTTCTTGTGATCCTCTGCCTCTCAAGTGCTGAAATTATAGGTGTGGGTGATCATGCCCAGCTTACTAACCTTTTTCTTAGTTTAGCTTGTACAAATTATGAAGCATGGCTGAACTTAAATGTCATATGTAGAATAACCCTTGCACAGTATGCAAAGCTAAGTGGAGACACTTCTTCATGGAGGCAAATGAGATCTACAAATGCATGAGACTTAGATTTACTGAAGTTCTCTGCTGCAAAGAACAAGGAATCAATCACACTTTGTGCCAATGAACCATTAAGTTAATCAAATACATAAGGAATAATTTAGGAGAAGTGAAAAAGGAGAGTCAGAACAAGTTTAGCAAAGGAATGAGATGTACAATGTGCAGAGGTATCTGAACATCTACATCTTGGCATTTTTAGGTATTGGAACATGCACTCCTTATGGGCCTTTTAGCTATGGCTTGGATTTGGAGAATATATTTTTTAAGAAATATTTTTTATTTATGTAATGCAAGCAAAGAAGGAGAGAGAGAGAGAGAGAGAGAGAGAGAGAGAAAGAGAGAGAGAGAGAGAGAGACTGAATGGGTATACCATGGCCTCCAGCCGCTGCAAACGAACTCTAGATGCATGTACCACTGTGCATCTGGCTTAATGTGGGCACTGGGGAATCGAACCTGGATTGTTAGGCTTTGCAGGCAACACTTTAACTGCTGAGCCTTCTCTCCTGCCAAGAGAATAAATTTTCAAACACAGAAAAGTATGTTGGTAGCCTTGGGGATTTTTTCTGATTGAGTTGCTATCATTACAATAAACATAAGGACAGGCCCCTAGATGGATTTTACAACTTATTTGGTCCTAAAGCAATAAATATTTGGTATACTATTTATTAATCTATCCACTTTTCTTTTATCTAGAGTAACTGAGATGACAAGGAAGAAAGAAGTCACAAAAATAAGTCATTTGCAATCTTGAACTGATGAACTATACTTTCCAAAATGCCTAGTAAGACAAACTTCAGCAGGATGGTGAAGTAGGCATACTTGCTACTAATCCCCACAATTTCACAGACGTGCTAAATAAACAACTATAAATGGGCTCAAATAACTCTACAGGAGCTCTTGGAAGTGGTCAGAGATTGACCACAACCAAACAAATGCCCATTGAACAAAAAACATTCTATGCAGTAGCAAATTCTGTGGAACTTTCACAATTTCGCTACCCATGGTTTCCCCCTCCTGCAGTGTGTATTTGGAGAAGCAGCAGCTCAATCCCTCGTCCTTTTTTACAAGTTGGAGAGCATAGGAGAATACATTTGTAATTTATAACCTACTTGTGCACTGTTCCCTAACTCAGAAACAAGAAAGTATCATGAGCACAAGGAAACTGAAAACACAGCTTCTTGAAAAACGAATAAGAAGCAGTGAAAGCAGCACTAAAAGGGAAAGAGAGAGCTGTAAATGATTACAGTGAAAGAGAAGAAAGATCTTGATAATGTTCACACCTTACAGAACTGGAACAAGAACAAACTAAACCCAAAGCTAGAAGAAGGAAGGAAATACTAAAGATTAAAACAGAGATAAACAAAATAGAAGTTAGAAAAACAATAGAGAAAATACATTACTTAACAAAATAGATGAAGAAAAAACTGAAATAACCCAAATTGCAAATTAGAGACCTTATAAATTTACAGGAATAAAAAGGATTATGTGAGACTAATGAGAATAACTGTATGCCAACAAATTGAATAGCTTAGAAGAAATGGATACAATTCTAAAAACATTCAAACTACCTGAATGGAATTATGGAGAACTAGAAAATAGAAAATGTAGGAGAATTGAAACACAAGACCAGATGAATTCATGAGTGAATTCTCCCAAACACTTAATGAATTAATACGAGTTTTCCTCAAGTTTCTCCCTAATATAGGGAGGTAGAAAAATTTGCCAAATAAGACACTACAAGTAAAGAAAATTCTAGATAAATCTCCCATATTCATACAGGTAACCTCAACAAAAAACTCCCAAACTTAATTTAATAGCATACTAAAGGGGTTAAATTTCATGAAAAAAAGTATTTTTTTCCAGGGGTTCAAGAACGTTTCAACATATAAAAACCAATAACTGTGATGTACCATATTAACCAAACGAATCAAAAACTACAAAGTCATCTTAAAACACATAGAAAGGCATTTCTATGATAAAAGCACTTAATAAGAGGAATAGAAAGACAGCATATCAACATAATAATATAAAACACATTATAAAATATAAAAATTACTTCTAGCCATGTCCTTCTCCGCGTGCTCGCCCTGTCCTCATCTTTCTTTTTTTTAAATTAATATATTTTTTTAATATTTATTATCCATAATGAGTTACATTATTTAGTGGGCAAACCATGCGTTGTTATCCTGAATTCCCCACTTCCCCCACTCCCCATCCCTGATCAGTTGTATATCCTCCTCCTTGGGCTGTCTGTATTAGTCCTTGTGGCAAGGGATCCTGTATATCTTAGTACTCATCCCGGTCTTCCTTACCCAAGTGTGTTGTTACTGATGGGTGCCATGCCTCCGGAGCGTCTCCCCCACCACGGCTCTCACAATATTTCCGCCCCCTCTTCCGCTCAGTTCCCTGAGTCGTGGTGGGTGAGTAATAAGGCTGCTTTAATGTTGCAAGCTTAGAGGTCCTTGTGTCGAAAATCCCTGGTTTCTGTCTCAGTGGCCTATCCTGTGTTGATTGAATGACTGTGGCTATAGGTCCCTTGTTCATCATTCATTGTCTGCTGAGTTCCCTATGGATCCTCCCTGATATGACTGTGGTGGCTCCTCTCTTGTCAGGATCTCATCCATCAGCCTACAGTTGGTTGGTAAGGTTAGATGGGCCACAGCTCTCTCGTTGTATCCTGAAAAACACAAACACATTTGGCTTATCCTGAGTTGGTTGAATGGCTGTGGCTATGGGTC